>VDFB02307787.1:0-10452 GCA_007258455.2 Sequoia sempervirens | reverse complement strand
TCTCTAAATTATTTAACTCCAAATTAGCAGACTCACCTTATCACAATTCTTTTCTACATCAACATCTTTAGAATTACAAGTATCTCTATTTTCTTCATTAGAGTCAGTATATATCTTAGGCTCTTTATATTTTTCTCTAAATTCAGGACTAAAATTACTATTAATCTTTTAATCGTGGGATAGTCTTTTTTTTCTGCCCTTCACATTTACAAAGAAAACAAGCATTAAGATGACCCAAAACTTCTAATTTTCAATTCACAATATAGCTACTCATATTTTAATGCCCCCCCTAGGGTCAATTTGAGGAGAAACGAGTGAATCCGATGGAACGAGATCTCACACGATGAATAACTCATTCCCTCAAGGCTATTCCATAGTGGGGAGCCTTAACCACCCACCCAGGTGAGAGGAAGATAAAGCGGGGGACCTGCGAGAATTGAGAGCCTTGATGAATGAAGCACTCAATTGAGTGTTTGGGACAAATCATCTCGTTCGTTCACCAAATCCCTCCCTTACCTATTCGAGTTCTTTATGGCTGGGTTTCAAAGGAAAAGTGGCAAAAGTTGTCTCAACTATGGGTTGAACAGAATTTGTTCTCATATCTCACTACCAGAAGATGGAAGGCAATTGATTGAATCCCAACGCCCCTTAGAATGGTAGGGTAATTTCCACCTATAATTTCTTCTCAAAAATCAATTATGGTTAGCAATGAAACTAGGATCCTTGCATCCATGTGAGGCAATGTTGTCTTGGTTTTCTCTATTTTCAACACTTTACCAATAGGATATAACAACTAGGGGATAAACACCCAAAATTGAGGTGGGAGGTTTTCTAACATCACCCTCTTAGGAATAGTGCAAGCTAAAATTTCTTCATTAACAATTCCTAGAGACCAAGACACAATTTAAAGATAGATTTTTCAACATTCTAATATTCCTTATTCAATACTCTTTTTCCATAGTATGATTCTTTAAAAAACCACAAATAAACCTTTTTAAATCATTTTGCAAAAAAAACATACAACCCTAACTTCTTCCCCAATATTCAACAACCATTTTTAAAAAAAAATCCACAATGGAATATTTTTAGTATCCATCGTAGCACAAAAATATAAGAAAAAGAAAAAACCCAACCCTACATTTTTCAATCTATTCTCTTTGTTGTACCCAAAATTAATTTTTTCGCTTCATTAAGGCATTTTGGAAAATTGGTCAAAATCTTGTAAAATTGTCGTCAAAAATCAAAAAGGACAAATTTTCTAAAACTAACAATATTTCTATTTTTAGAAATTTTTGAAAATCAACGAAGCATAAGGGTTTTTCTAGGTTTATTGTCAAAAGGATGCTCACAAAATTTTGGAGAATTTTGAAGTTTTACATGTCAGGCCCTATTCTTAGAAAAAAACCCTAAAATTTGAATCTTCGTAGAAATAGCTCAAATTGATTTTGATTGGTTGATTTTATGTCACTATCACACTAGTCAAGATAGAATTGTCAAAAAGTCCATTTTTCTTTGGTGGGTCTATTTCACTTTTTTAGAAGAAAAGTTAGGACCTTCAAGGTTATCAATGGAGGATGGCCAGCTGCCAGGTATCAGAATCAAAGTCTCAAACACTGCACAGAACAATCTACAACAAAAGATGCTCAAAAAATGGTGAATGAAGGAGGGGAATCTAAAAATACTGAAAATCTTCAAAAAAATTCTAACACTAGAAAAGAAAAGCACCTTATTTGAAGGGGGGTGGCTGACAGTCAATGCCTTGTCATTTTTCTCACTTCGGTTGATCGTGCATGTACAATGATGAATGCAATCATGTCAGCAATAGCAACAATCAACACACTCTACGAACATGCAAAACGACTAGCGAGGAAAGTGAAAAATCATCAGAAAATGGTTGTCTAGAGCAGAAAAGCACCCCTGTTGGCCAAGGGTGCCGAAGATTTCAAGGGTTAGAAACACTTTTTAGGGTTTGTAGCTTCAAATGAGTTCTTTCTAGATTTTAGCAAGCTTTCCAATGAGTCTAGCATCTAGTTCACGGGATCTATAAAATGTCCAGAAACGAAGATCAAACAGAAATTTAAGAAACTCAAAGGAAATTCAAGAAACTCAAAATTTGACTCTCGTGAAAAAAAGTGCCCTTGCTAGCCAGGGGTGCCCAACATTTTGAGCCATCAAATGCAATTTTTTAGGTTTCATGACTTCCAAGAGGTCCTTCTCAAATTTGATCAGGATCTCCTACGAATCCATCAACAAGTTCTCAAGATTAATCAAATGACCAGAATTGTGGATCAAACTAAGGTGTTTTGTCAAAGGGAGAAATTGAAAATTATAAAAAACATCAAAATTTTCTATCTTTGGCACACATTGGTGCCCCAATCATCTAAGAGTGCCAATGGTTTTGAGCCCTCAGAACTAGCTTTTAGGGTTGGCAAAATGGGTCATTTTTTTCATAATTCTTCAGGATTTCCAATGAATATCTCAACCTGACAACTGGATTCATTAATCACTGGGAATTGCAGATCAAACAGGAAACGAAGCATGGGAGACAAATTGGAAAAGTTGAAAATCATTAAAAATGGTTGTTTGGAAAGCAAAAGCACCCATGTTTAACGAGGGGCAACTAAGATTTCAAGCCCTCAAAACCACTTTAAATTAAGGTTTGCAGCCTCCAGGAGATCCATCTCATATTTGATCATGTTCTTCAATGAGTCTGTTGGCCAGTTCATAGGATCTATTAGATGCTCGGAATCGAAGATCAAATGGAGGCATTTCATCAAGCAAAATTTCAAAATTTCAAAAAATTGTTCTAACACTACAAAAGTTGGACACCTTATCTCAAGGAAGGTGCCCAAGTCAACTTGAGTTAGAAATTTTTGAAGACATCTTCATGAATGTATTCTTTGGCTGCCTTATTTTTAGGGATTCTTCAAGTTGATGTAAATGAAGATAGATATTTTCACGTGATGACTCCTAAATTAAGGGTTTTCACAAGTTAAGAGTTTGTTTCACCTCCAAACATTATTTAAGAGGCTTTGGGCGTCCATTCTTCATTATTTTGCAGGTTAGCTTCAAGAGGAAGAAACAAATTTTTTTTCTTGTCAACAAGATTTGGAGGATAAAATGAAAGGCGTTCTCAAAGTTCTTCATAGATTCGAGTTAAGTTTGCACAAAAGAATACTTTTCCATAATCCATTTTTCCAGGGCATCATTTTTCAGAAACAGGAGGTCATAATTTTCAACTTTCATCGATCTGGGTCTATTTCTTTTTCATTCTTCTTCAAGATTGGAATTTTTTTCTATTGCTTCTTTAGCTTCCACTTTTCTAGGAAATCACGCATGTTCGAGAAATCCTAAAAAAAAATCAAAATTTGATGATTTGGGTTTCTTCAGAATAAGATTATCTACAAAACCCAGACCTCACCTTTTCTCAAAAAAATTGCTTTTGCAACTTCCACTTTTCTAGATCTAATTTTTTGGGAAAAACTCAGTTTTTCAAAAATCTGACGATCTGGGTCTCTTCACAATGAGATTCTCCACAAAATCAAAACCTCAAATTTTTCTAAGAAAAATTGCTTCGCAAGTTCTACTTTTGAGGGAATCTTGCATGTTCTTGAAAAAATAAGCTCTTTCAAAAACAAACGATCTAGGTCTATTCAGAATGACATTGTCTACAAAAGGTCCATATCTCAATTTTTTTTTGAAAAAATCTGCCTTTTTGAAGGAAAAAATCAGCAAAGTTGTTTTCAACTTTTGTGTAGAACTTGTTTGAACATAGTCGTGTTCACAATCAATCATCAAGTTTTCAAATATGTAGTTCTCTCCAATAGAAATCAGGACCAAATCAGTCTTGACTCACAATTTCTTGAAGAGATTTGACACCGACTTGCATCAAGTACATCTAGTGGTTGATCTGAACACTTTGAAAGGCATAGACAACATTACAATCAAGAATCTTGATCATTTTGGGTTGCTAGTAGCAACTTCTTTTTCCATCGCAATGCAAAACATTGAGTTTGTGATTGCTTGTGTCAAGCATTACAATCCCACTTCATAATAAATCCAATCAGTGGATGGGCATGTTGTTTGCAGCCTTAGGCCGGGAGACATTGAAAAATGTTTTTCCATTCCACCATGTGTGGATAACTTTATTGTATCAACTAAAGAATGTGAAAAGGAATGGAATGTGCAAAAGGATCAGTGCCAGAAAATTATTGCACAAAGGTGGCTGAAAGAGAAGCGAAACACTTTGACAAAGAACATAGGACATGGAGAGTTCAAGGATGAAATTACAGTCTTGATTACTTTTCTCAACTGAGTCACAGGTCAAGCAGAAGAACATAAGTTTCAACCTCGAATGTTCTACATCATGTCTCAGATTCTCAACAATAGACAACACTACAACTGGCCAGTTCATTGCTTAGTGATACTCTTCACTACTAGATGATAGGGTTCTTCAAGGCCCATGAATTCCACATAATATCATACCTCGTATATCTAATGGCCTTTCAAGGAAAGTTTAGAGGTTTGAATGCCATTGGAACTCTGGGCATCTAGCATGTGCATGAGCATTACCCATAGTTAGAGTTTACAAAGTCAAAGAAACATTTCAAGCGAGTGAATGATCTTTTCTTGATGCATGTAGTGCAATATCTTGACAATTAGTCGCATATACAGTTTTCAGTAGATGCCAAATTGGCAATGGAAGATTGGGCTGATTGGTTTATCCAATTTCCCACTTTCCCATATTAGAGTATATGGTTTCTCACTTGATCCAACTCATGAATGGATATCCAACATATAAGGTAGTATTCATGGAGTTCTTAAGGAAAGTACACGAATTGCACACCTTTTTGCAGAACAAACACAAGTGCACACCTTTTTGCGTAACAAACACTGTAAGTCTGTCATCAGTTTCCCATTTGAAATGAGCATATATAGTTGCAAATCAATAGTTGATGCTAAGTTGATGAGCAATGAACTGTCAAAGCTTAATCTCAAGGTTTTCAAAGAGACGTGTTCATATGACCCTTGAGGTCTCTTGGCAGCTTGTCTTGGTCAGAATCATTCACATAAACCTACAATGGAAGATTTTTGGGTCAATTGTGAAGATGAGTTTGAAGTGCGCAAGCGCGATTACAATAGACTTACTCTTCATCATATTGTTGATTTCTTATCAAAAGATGTGGATGGTTTTTTAGATGATGATGGAGAATTCCTACTTCCCACATATGCCAGGGATCAAGTTGATCAGCAGCCACTTCGACCAATTGATTGGTATGCTAAAGAGATCATCTCGATCAAGGAAAGAACAAGTCGGATTGTCCAGAATAGTAGACTATTCTTGAGTAGCAAGAGGACACAGAAGGTAGTCATTCCAATTGCAGAGCCACCAGTGGTTCATCCACCACTACCCTCCTCTTCTAGATGGAAACCCAGAGTTAAAGAAATGAGCAATCCTCCTGAAGGTGCTAAGATTAGTGGAAATACAAAGAGCATGAAGCAAAATGAGAATCGAAAGGAACAATCAATAGATGCACCGAAAGTTCCAGTTGAGGCAATATCACAAGTTGAGGTAGAGCCTTCATCTCCTATTCTTTCACCATCACCATAGCTTTCTCCTATCCACATAGACTCAAAAGTAGATTCACTAGTTCGTAATGTCTCAAGGCCAATTGATCCATCAAGAGTGGCTAGAGCTGGAACAAATTTTCCTAGAGAAGTTAGTAAAGACCCTTTGTCTTGACTTGAGAACCTCTTGGGCAGGAAGAGGAGAAAGCCTTCTTATCAGTTGGACTTTGCAAAGTTTGATAACGTCTACTACGACACATCAGAAAAGAAACTCAAGAAGCAAGTTCACGTAGAGAAGAATGTTGATAATGAGGTTGTCATTGAGATTGCTACATCACCAGAAGACAAGAATGCCAATGAGGTTGAGATTGATGACTTCACATTGGTCAAAGCCAATCTTAGTAGAAGCACTAGAAAACTAATGTGAGTCTCTTTAAGGTTGCAGCAGTTAACTTGAAGAATAGAGTGCTCAAGGATGGAGAAAACAAGGCAACCCTCAAGGCTAAGAATCAATAGCTACGACAATACATTTCCAATCTACTTCATGGTACTTCACACATCACTGCTTTGCTTCCATAGATTCTACAGTCATGTACAAATCAGAATTAGCTAAGTCAGTTGGTTATATATGGGAAACATTTGAGAGATTGGGTAGAAGAATTCATTACTAGGGAAAGATTTATACTTGCACAAAGGTGTACCAATTGAGGTACAATGCCCATGATCTTTGCTCAGGAATCCAGGAATCAGAGTAGAACATAGCAGAAAATAAGCCAAGATATGAGATCATCATTTCGAACTTGAGAATAGCTTATGATTCAGTTATTGCAGAAGAACATAAGAAGAAGCTTTTTTCTTGGAGAGAACATCTCTTCAAAGTAAAAAATTATGAAGGAATATCTGCAAAATTCACTGAGTATAGACAAAAATTTGCTAGTGTTCTCAAGTTCGTAAGTACGTTTGTGTCAAAAATTCCTTGTTATTATCAACATGAAGATCACACTTACATTGATCTCGATGAAGTACAGATGGAGTTTCAAAGTCTTGTCTGTAGTAGTTTTAAAGGTGATCTCAGTGTTTGTCAGATGAATTAGGTTGCAACATTATCAACAAGATTTGATGAGGTAGCTGAAATAGAAAAGAATTTCTAAATGTAGTCGCGAATGGTGAAGAGATGTTGCAGAGATAGTACATTGTTTTGAAGAGTATCAGTGTTCCTGATGAAGAGGCAATTAACAACTTTTAGGAGGATATGGTTGCTCAAGTTGTCGATGAGTGAACTGCCAGTTGAAGCATGAAACATTTTCCAATGATAGAATTTAAATTAGCAGTTAACTCGATGTCTTTTCTGAGTTTAACTTGTCCTCTTTTCATACATGTCTATTCTTTGGAGTTATCTATTGTATAGTTTGAGCTTTCTTTAGTGTTAGATCAGTTAACTAACATTAGCATTCTAGTTAACTGTTAGTTATCTTTTGTTTAGAATTATAAATAAAGCTTGCATATTGGCAAGACTGATTATTAAAACAAGGAGATTTTAGGGTTCCCTACTTCTTTGTTTGTGTATAAATAAGGGAAGCCTTTCCCATTTATTTTTTTAACCATCGTTGTGATAATAAATTGTTGTGCCTATTTTTCCTGCAACTTTTCTATTCAGTATCTATTCACTTTGTCAAGTATAATTCGGTTTGATCGTATATTGTATGGCTACTTTTGCTACAATCTATTGTCCCAGATGTGTTATAAATGTTGGAATTTGAGGAAATAAATCTTATGCCTACCTTGCTTTAATCCACAGTCCCAAAATGTTTCAGTGTTATTGTCTTATACGTTTAACTTGCATAATCTTTATTTCAACATACATCTCAAAAGTACAATGAGTCTTTGAGGGTATTTTGAAAGTGAGTTTATTTAAGTTTGTGTTTATCAATCATTCCTTTTTTACTTCTAACTATCTTGCTCTAAATTTACTTGAGAAGTTAGAAGCGTCTTTAGTGTAGGCTTAGTTGTAGTTGAAGTTACGAAACTAGAGAAAACCTCAGCTATGATGCAAAGAGTTTTATAACCTTGTGCTCTCAGCTGAGATAAAAAAGATTGGCAATTTAGTTTAGTATTTCTTTTTAAGCATAATCAACAAAGAGGGAGCTTCCCCTCCTAATTTGAAGAGTAGTCTAACTGTGCATAGCTATTCATTTCCAATCCGAACTCCAAAGGTGAGAATTGAAATGCCAACACTCTTCTTTGGACACAATAGAAAGCATATCAAGATAAGATTCCATATGAAGAACTTCAAAGGATGAGGCACCTTACCCATTTCTCCTATGGTTTTTTGACCTCCACTAAATCCTCCATCACTATCAGCCTAAATTTTAAACCTTGCTTCCTTCAGCACAACCACCTTCTCATCACCGTTGAGCACTTCCACATAGGATATTTTCTTAATTGCTCCTCCTGCTTGATCAATAACTCCATCCTTCTCTATTTTATCAATAACATCTTCTTCCATAAATTCCCATGAGCTAAGAATAATACCAAATGGTATACTCTGGGAAGAGGAGGGGAAGGACATGAAATCAATTCAAAAAGAGTAAACCAAATTTTAAACAAAAACAATTTTAAAAAAAAAAACCTAAATACCTAACCATAACCCTCCCAAAAATGACCCAAACCTCATGAAAATTATTCCATAGCTAAAAGGAAAAAAGAGGACAAATCAATTTCAAAAGATGGTGCAAATCCGAGTTCGAAGATGGAGAGTGATTTTTCGTCTCCTCCACACATCTCAAAGCTCCCTCCCCAAATCACTTTCTCTCTCTCTAATTAGTATTTTTAAAATTTTAATTTATAATAATTATTTTTTATTTAAGTAAAGATTGTTAATAAGATTTTAATGTTTTGTTTAATAATTATTTAAATAAATGATTTTTATTTATTTTCAATTAAATGATATGTATATTTTATTTGTTAATATTAGAAAATTAAAATAGATAGAAATAAAATAATAAAAAAATTAATTGATTTGATCATCAATTTTTACATTTATTTTCATTATAGTTATGTTTTTAGATTAATTTGAAAGGTATAAAAAAATATAATGTGAGTATACAAGAGATAAATGTAAGTTATAATTCTTATTTTGATCTACAAAAAGATTGTAGTAAGATTTTAATGTTTTTATTTAATAATTTTTGAAATGAATAATTTATTATTATTTTTCATTAAGTAATAAGTTTTATATTTTTTATTAATATTAAAAAATTAAAATAGATAAAAAGATAAACTTTTAATTGATTTGAAAGTACAAATAATAATAATTAGTTAAATAATTATGATTACAATAATATGTATATCTAAAGATGAATATTAATGAAAGAATTCTCGATATTTTTTTAAAAATATTTAAATAGACTAATAAAAAGTTAGTTAACATAAATAGAATGAATATAAATAATTTTAAAAAGAACTATGAAATTAGTAGGATATCCTCTATTATTTTAAAGTCTATGAAAATAATCATATACCCACTATTCTTTAAAATATATATTTTTTTATGAACATTATAATATATGGTATACAACTATACAATTATAGTAACTATTTGCAAACCATTGAAAGTTACATAATATTAATAAACACTATTAAAAAAATATCAACCCTCTTTAAATTTGAATAACTCAAAAATGCTATGTTAAAAGTGAAGAAAATTTAGAGACTTCGAGATAAAAGGGGACAAATCCAAGTGTAACGATTCTTTACTAAATGTCAAAAATGAAATTATAGACTAAATGACATTAGAATCACGAGAAAATGTGGAAGCATTATATACAAGCCAATCAAAAGATTTTGTCACGTTTTGTATCTTGCATTTTCTTAATTAAAAAAAAAATGTCATGTTAAAACTAAAAAAATTAAATAACTTTAATAAAAATATTATATTTATTTTGTAATGTTTCTAATTTAAATATACATAAGTAATGAATTCTTAAAAATATAAATATCTATAAAAGGTAGTATACAATTGTTGGAATCTTTTACAATTTGCAGTCTTAAAAAAAATTTAAACAAGTATCATATAAAGATCAATATTTGCCTTTGTAGCATTGCAACAATAATTTTTGTTGGTTAGTTGATAGATGAACTATGTCATATAATAGTTGTTATAATGTTATATAATAGTTTAAAATCAACAAAAGATCAACAAGTTTTTGCAAGCTATATGTATTGTGATTTTACTAGGTTGATGAAGATTAATATTATTAGAACTAACCTTGAGACCAAGTTTGATTCATATCAGGCACAACTATGACTAGTATTATGAAAGTTGAATTTACTAGTAAGATTTATGTAGTGTAGTTGAAGTTGATTTTGTTTCTTATAATGAATATCTGTTAAATATTGATGATCAAGTGATTTGTTAATAGACTGACTTTGTAGATTGATTAGTTGATCTATGAATGTTTCAAATATAATTGACAATAATTATTTAAAGATAAACAAATATTGATTATTGTAATTACTTTAGAGCATGGCTGAAAATATAGTTGATAATAACTAATAAATTAGACAATTTTTGCTTGATGAAGATCATAAATATTTGGTATAGTGTTTAAAATATTATATTTATATAAGATTATAAGTAATGTACTAATTCTAAAATTATAAATAATTTATTAGTTCTATAAAATTAAAAATATATAATTATCAATATTCTAAAAAAAATGTTGAAATATATATATATAAATAATTAAAAACAAAACAAATAAATTGAATTTTATGTTTCTTATTAGGTAAGCAAGGTTTTGAAAGGGCCTCGAACCTTGTACAATGAGAAGGATGGAGCATGAAACACAAATAGACAGCAAAGAACAACAAAGAGACAATGAA
>VDFB02307785.1:0-81157 GCA_007258455.2 Sequoia sempervirens | reverse complement strand
GATTGCCCCATATAGAGATGTTGAAGTTGGCCAAATGGACAAGAAAGCACTTAATAGATTCTTCATTGATCTTGACTTGCAATGTTAGAATTGAATTCCAGGATTTTGTACATTCCAATGACTTTAGCACTAATGATCTTCATGACAAGTTTAAAATTGATACTCATAATTGGTGGCACTTCCATGGACAATCGTTCACATATTTACAACCTCTTGCAATTGAAGTTTTCTTGCAAGTTTTACAAAAACAAAAAATTGTCTTTTAATTATACGTTTCATTTATTTTTATTTTTTCATTTTATAGCTCTTAACTCTCTAATTTTGTCTTAATGGATTGCTAGTTCACTTGCATTTAAAAGGAGTTGAAGCACATGCTCCATCCACTCAGTAAAGCGCAACAAACTAGACTTAAAAACGGTATAGGACTTAGTGCCTATGCATTCCATCTTGTGCCTCCTTTCTCACCAACAAAGTGGCCAGAAGGAAGCGAGATATTGAGCCAAAGCATATTTACTTGGATGTTTCCACTTCCCATATTGCTGCACTTGATGTTGAGGACAAACCGACTAGTGAGAATGATAGTGTCAATGGCATTTCTTGTGGTTCTTCTAATATATCAGTACCTACATATTATATGGATGGTAATGATGGTAATGCTGGTAATAATGATAATTTTGCAGACCCGTATGACATTGATGCCTAATCAATGGTAGTTGATTTTGATGCCTAACCAATGATAGTTGATTGTTGACATTTTGAAATTATTATTTTTTATTTTAACATATATGATGACAATTGAGTTTGACTAGTTAGCCTTGTAGTGTTTTAATTTTTTATGGTAGTTTTGTTTATTGTATGATACTATGGTATTTTGAGCTTAATTACTGCCAAATATATGTATATATTTCTGATTTTTATATGTTTTTATATGGATGATGATGAGCACACACTTATACTAAGAGGTAGGGCAAGGGGAGGGGGCTTTGAATCAGTATAAGGAAATCTTTTACTTTTTCAAATCAATAATCACAACAATGTCAATCACACAACTTCAACAAATAAGAACACAAAATTTACGTGGAAACCTTTTTGGGAGAAAACCATGGCAAAATATTGCTTATATAAAATTCTCTTACAAACTTTGTAGGCACCAACCTACTAGAGACACCAATGCCCGCTTATCTTTGTAGGCACCAACCCACTGGAGACAGCAATCCCCATCACTGAGCACCAACCCAGCAAGAGACACCAATCTCTTCTATAGAGAGGCAACAACCTCTAACACAACAAAGCTTTCGTCTTTTTGATATTGCTTCTTTAAAGCATGAGAATCTACTTCATAAAATCTGCTACAGATCTGCTCTTAAGTCTGCTGCAAATCTTCCCTTATGTCTGTTGCAAATTTTCTCTTAGGTCTGCTGTAAATCTGCTCTTAGGTCTGCTCCAAGTCTGCTATAAATCTGCTCTTAGGTCTGCTCCAAGTCTGTTATATATCACCTCCAAAAATTTACTGTAAATCTCCTTTAAAGATCTGCTATAAATTTGTTGATGGAGAATATATTTCTACTCTAAATCTGAAAGATCTTTCATTAATTGCTTCATGAATTCTTCCCTCACACAACTTGCATATATACCTTCCAAAGTGCCCCTTTGCCCAAAGGAGGTGACCCATCCAAGAGGGGTCGGCCACACTTTAAGTATAAATATTTTATTTTAATTCCCAAAAAAAATGGGCAATCATAAAGAGAGGTCGGCCCCTTAAGATAATATATAAATTAATTTAATTTTAATCTCCAAGGAGGGGCGGCTCTATAAGTGGCCAGCTAAATACGGATTAACTTTATTTTACTAATACTTAACTCCAATGTGGGTGCCAAAATGGATCAGCCCATTATGAAATCTCCCTTAAATGATAAGGTCTTTCCTGAATGACAATTATTGACCTTTGGTCTTCAATTTTTCCTTCTAATATCAGTGTCATCAATGGATGTGGTGTGAAACAGATATCTCAAATTAGTGGGTTCTGATCAATCAGGTCAGGTGTGATTCTGGGTTTGGTAATACAAAAACATATAAAAATCAGAAATATGTACATATTTGCAGCAGTATTAAGTTCAGAATACACCACCATATTAATAGTCAAATAACATAGCAAAAATACACCACCACTTTATAGTTTATACTCAAAAGTCAAATGTCATGATATAGAAATAGAATTATAAATTAAAGTTCAAACTTCAAACATAAAAATGTCAAGTGTTTACAATGTCAATCTGAATCATATGGGTCATCAAAAAAAGCAGCATCATTAGCAACATTAGATGCTACATTTTGTGTAGAACCACAAAGAGCATTAGTGGCACTTGCACAAGCACTGCCACTAGCACCGACATTACCACTCTCATGCTCAGTAGTTCCTTCAGGCTGATAGTCATCATCAATATCAAGTGCAGCTAAGTGACTTGTGGAAGCATCCAAGTCAAGCTGCTCTAGCTCAATATCCCACCTCCTTGTGTCTCCTTCTTTGTAGGAACTATGTTTGTGTGTAAGGAGGCGCAAGTTTGAATGCACATACACCAAGTCCTTAGCCTTTTTTGAATGTAGCCTATTGCGTTTTATTGAGTGGATGAAGGAGTATGTGCTCCAATTCCTCTCAGAAGAGGATGAACTAGCAACCTAATAAGACCAAATTAAATTAATAAATAGTTAAGAGTTACAAAAATTAACTAAACAAAATTATTAATTAAAATTTAAAATTAAAATTACAAATATAAATTATAAAACTTACTTGGGATAAAACTTTTATTGCAATAGGTTGGAGGTGCATGTATTCTTGCCCATGGAAGTACCGCCAACTATGAGCAGCCACCCTACACTTGTCTCGAAGAGCATCCATATTCTGATCAACACTCCCAGAGCATGCAAAAGCCATAAACTCAGCCCTCACTCGATCACGTTGGGCACGATCACTGAAGATTCTACGAATTGCTGCCTTGTACCCTTGGGCCACTTCACCATCCCTATATGGAGCAACTCTTGATGAAGTAGAAAGTATCTCAGGGCTATAATATTTGGGACTCAATGCAAAAGCGAGAAGATGCAAGGGAGTGGGCATTTTGTTCCATCTATCAACCATGATTTCCTGTAGCTCTTTGAAGAATTTTTCTTCAGGATCTTCCTCTTTTGCATTGATGATGGATCTCATCTTCTCAATCATTGAGTCGATACCATCATATACCTCACCCAAACAAGGTCTATCCAAGTCAATGTAACGGATCATGCTCAGTATGGGCTCGGTGAAACTGACGAGATACTCAACACGATCCCACCAACCATCATCTAGGATCCTTTGCTTGATCCTATTTGCCCTTTCATTGCTAGATTGCCTCCATACAACCCAATTAGGGCTGATTACCATGGCAGATAGTGCCTCACGAACCTTTATAAGTCGTCTCAACACAATTGTGTTGGAGGCAAAACGGGTCTCGGCAACCTGTTTGAAAATCAAAATTAAAATTAAAATATAATTTAAATATACAAAATCAAAATTTAAAAATTAAAATTAAAAGAAAATTCAAAAATTTAAAAATATTAAGAATTAACTTACCTTCAACAACTCCAATTTAGAGAATTGTCTAAATATTCCTTGCGTCATATGGTGGTTGGTGACAAACATTTGGATGTCTTCGCCCTCGGCATACAACTGTTTGATCCATTCAATTTTGGATCCAATTTTTTGTAGCATTAGATTGAGGGAGTGGACAACACAAGGTGTCCAAAAAATGTGTGGATACTTCTCCTCAACCAATAACCCAGCAGCCCTACAATTTTTGGCATTGTCGGTTACAACTTGCACAACATTTTGATGGCCCACTTCTTCAATAGCTTGGCAAAGGATGTCAGCAATAAATGGACCATCTTTCACCTGTCCTTCACAATCCACTGCTCTCAAAAACATTGCCCCTTTAGGGGACACAGCAATAACATTGATCAATGGGTGATTTCTTGCATCTTTCCATCCATCAGAAACTATGGTCACCCCTGTTTCGATCCACGAATCCCTTATGGGCTTCAAAGAGTCTGCTACATGTTTCACCTCTTTCTCCAATAAGGTGCAACACACCTTCTCAAAACTTGGGCCCTTATACCCTTTGGAGCCTCATTAATAGATTTCACCATTTTTGCCAATATGGTGAACGGACAACATTGAATGCCAATCCATTGGCATAGACACATCTTGCTATGTCTTGATCAACAATCTCTCTTGCCTCATTCCTGATCAACAATCTCTCTTGCCTCATTCTGAAATGAAGCTTCCAACGGTCCCTTAGATCTTTTATTTTAAGAGGGCATGGTTTTCTCTTTAGGGATGTCCATAAATGGATGGCTTTCTATAGGTGGAAAATAAGAAGGTGGTGTAGGGGGTTTCATGGATCGAGATCCTTTCTTCAAAGGATGGCTTGTTTTACCACTGGTTGTTTTTTGGTCTGCCTTTTCTTGCTCAACAATATATTTCAACACTATATGTTCTGGAATGCCATCGTTGTTTTCACCTGGACAATTTTTGATGCCTGTTTTAGGGATCCCGCACAAGTGCCCTTTTACTCGACTGTATGAGCTCGAATATTGAACATTGCAATGACTACAAATCCAAACATATCCTCCACCACCTGGAAGTTGTTGAACCATTTCTACATATTTCCAAAGGGGAGAGGCTGGGTTTATTTTGAAACGAGATTGGATTGAGCCTGAGGAGGTACCGGTTGCCATTGTAATATGGAATAGTGAATACTTAAGGCACAACATATTGAAATTTTGGTATTGATTCATTGAATTTGAAACTAAAAGACTTAATTAATTTCAAAAAAATGAAAAAATTGAACATGTGTTATAGACATTTAGAGGAATGAAAAGTAAAACAAAACAATAACTAAAAAACAAAACAAAAGAGTTGAAGTTCACTTGTGAAAAAAAATGTAAAAAAAATAATCAAAAAACCTACCTCTTTTGAAGAAATCTTGCTCTACAATCTTCTTAGCAACGAATAGACACTTGCAAGTGCTTAGGAATAGCACAACAATCAACTTTGAACAATCTACGATCAGCCTTCAAGTCTATTCCAGCTTCTGCAAGCAAAAGAGAAAGTTCAGGTATGGAGGCAAAAAATCCTTTTTTCTCATTCACAAATTGGTAAATGAGTTTCACTTTACCTATTTCATGTTTTTTAGGCAAGTATTAGGGTTAGAAATAATAAAAAAGTCATTAAAAGTCAAAAACGAGTCAAGAAATGTGATGTATCGTGCTCACTGCTGGTTTGATTTCACTTGGTTAAAGAACTGGTTTTTAGTTTGCAATCTGCTTTTTCTTGTTTTTGGTGTTTTTGTGGTTTGATGCCAACGAAGTAATGATATTTTGACAAGCGTATGCATACAAAGAACTCGTATAAAAACTAAACTTTAAATATAAACTAAGGAGATACATAAATTGATAGTTAGAAGACTTTCTTTATACAATAGAAAGTGCACAAGTCATATAACTTTTATACATTTCGGAAAAGACTCCATTTACAACCCTAGGTTAACTTGCAGCCAAAACAACACTGTGAACAGTGTTTGCTACAGTACCCGCGCCCAAATAAAAAACATAGACAAACTTACTAGCAACCTTTCCCCACTGAAAATTCGTTGAAATAGCTTCTATTGAAGTAGGCGCCCACTTTGGAAGAGAAAGCAGCAACAAATAGGAGGCGTTTTCTTTGCTTGATGAAGATGAGACCCTCTCACAAAGGCGGCTGGCTGTAAGTGAATATTTCAGCTTCAAAGTCTTCACAAATTTGCTATAACACTTCGAAGATGGCTAAAGGAGCTTCAAACAACGATTACCCAACCAAAGATGACTTCAAACCCTCTAGAATAGCAAAATAGGGCTCCCACGAATCATACAAATTCTGACCTGCCTCTTTAAAGTGGTATTTCACACCATCAAGAGCAGAATTTTTTGAAGAAACGAAGCCCAACCAGACTTCCCCACTGCCGAAAGCTAGAAACCCTAGTTTCTATCCTCCACAAACTCCACACTTCAAACTTCAATCAGCAAAATAAGTCATAACCTGAAGAAGTTCGAACTTCTCAAGCTCCTTTTATAAATTTAACTTGAAAAACACTATTCATTAAAAAGTTACTATTCACTTAAGTTGTTACTTTTTTCCACTTTAGTGATGAATAGTAACAGCAAAATAGAATTCAACCCCAAGGACTAATAGGCACATGGCCCCCAAAGTCTGGAAAGGTGAAATGATGAAGAAGATCAGTATTTCGAGCTCCCGTGACACGCCAAACGCGCAATTCCACCATGTCACCAAACTCTAGATACCAAATAAACAAATTTCCGACCAGGTGCCCGGACAGGTGACCCTCTAACCAGAACCCTTAGCCTACGAGGGTCGATGTAATAGGCTAAACCATTGATTCACGGACGATCAATTAGAAGGGGACATTACAAAAATGTATTAAAAAAATGAAAAAAAAAGTGAAAAAACGCGCCTGGGCGCGGAATAGAACCCGGGTTCGAACCGGGTTTGAAATTTTCGAACCCTGTCCGGACCCACAGTCATGGGTCCGGACCCTAGCCGAACCCACAGTCCAAAAACCGGACCCACAGCGAATTTTCCCGGACCGGACCCGAACCCAACCCGAATCAAACCCGGGGCCTCTATGAGCAAATCCGGTAACATAGCCTATATGTAATTCTAGTTCTATGTGACTTAATTTCCAACAAAAACTTGAGTTAAAACTTCTGGAAAAGTGCTGTGAGTTTTCTATTTTCTTATCATGATGATGCATCAAAGCGTGATTCAAAATGTTAATAAAAAAGAAAAGTCACAATTTTCTAAAAAACTTTATTCAGTCTCATAGGCTGAAAACCTAATGTACATTATGGATCAAATCTGTTACCTAACTTTTTTAAATGGTTTTCTACAGGTATGGTGCATTGCACTTACAAACTTGATAATGCATCCATAGTAAATACTAAATATGAACCTAACAAGTTAATCAATGAACAGTGTCTACCTGAGTACAGCAACTTCCAAAAATTTTGCATCAATCTGCATCCCCAAGGGCAAACAACTGAGTAATGTCAGTAACAAATGAAATAATAATTAATCAGATTAATGGGCACTTTACCAGCATGTCACATCTATCAGCCTATAGAAACAATTAGTTAGAAAGACTGAGCAAAGCGCCATCACCCCTGTCTCTTCCTTCACTTCTCTCTCAACTCCTTCAAAGATATCTTCCCCCTATCAAGTGAAGGAAAATAACCAGTTAACTCATGCCTTTCAAACTTTATACCATAAAAGATGTGAAATATTTTGCATGCTATGCTCTCCAGAGCAATAATGCACCTCATACCTGGACAAGCAATCCCGTTGGCATCTTCCATATCCCTGAGTCTCTATAATTGCCATTCTTTTCCTGTACTACAAGCACCTAAACATAATGGTTGTACATTAATTCCATAACTTGCATAATTCTTTTGTATTTTTTTTTCTTGTTCAGTCAGAACTTGTACCTGGCCTCACCTGTTCGGCAAAGCCACATCCAAAATCATATGTGGTAGTTTACCCGATTCAACATTTGTAAATTTAAGCATATAACATGCTTTTTGGAACTTTAAACACAACTCTCCAAAATGAATATCCCAATCATTTAACTTGAACTCTTCCCATCTTACTTATAATTCTTTTATATCAAAACTGTAAGAAAATTTCAATTTGATTCATAGAGAGGAATAAATTAAATAAATTATAAGTAATTAAGCACGTATTATGTGGATTTATCATCTAAATGTACAATGAAACTATATGCTTAATATCATCTATATGTATTAACAAACATAACATCTGTGTGTTACTAAGAAATGCCACTACATACAAGAAAGAGTAAGTGTAACAGCCATTTAAAATTGACTGCAAAAATCTACCATTATAAATTGTACTGATTTTATTCATATACCTCTCGGTTATCATTCATGACAAAAGCACAAACTCCCACTTGATGTGAAGCATTATCAGGAAGTGTGCAAGGACTATCAGGGATCCAATATACCAGCATTACATATGTGCGTTCTGCATGATGATACCAAAATCCCTCCTGTCAGGTGCAAGACAACATACACAAAGGTTGAAAATGAACAGAAACTCGAAATTGGAAAATATTTTATCATGTTTTTAGCAACCTGTAACAACAATATAATAAGACATAAAAAGCTGCTCCCTTGATAAGAAAAGCACTCGCATTAAATGTAAGTGGCATATGGCCATTTTAAATATTTTTCCAGCTAGACAAGGAAAGTTATTTTGCAAGCAGGAAAAAAATCCATATTCTTATAAAAGAAAATTATATTCATATAGATGAGAAAAGTCATAAAAAATACTTTGGCATCTGTAAGTAGCCATGGGGAGAAGAACAGCAGAAAGTACTAGTATCAACAGCAGCAGTAATATTTCCTTTTATACATAGAGTAGCTTCAAACCATCTTTGATAGAGAATATTTATTAAAAAAACACAAGATTTCATTCACCAAACAAACTAGTAAACCGGTTGAGGATCACTTCCCTCATTCGGTGTGCTGATATTCCAAGCTGCAGAAGTGGAGGCATGAGGTTTTTAGAAAATTTTGGCCTTTGATCCCCAAACACTTTCCCCTGTAGAGCTTTCGACTCAAGCATTCACACGATTTGCAGCATGGTTGATCTGAGCATGCACTTGGATTACAGTAGCAATTTTCCTTTTAGCCAATACAAGGAGTAACATATGTTGATGTCATCCATAAAATTTTCATGTTGTCCAATGACCTTGCTTGATATTTCCATCCATTCATTCATTTTTTCCATCCGTTCTTTTTGTTTTAAAGCCAATGGAGGACTCTAAACAACACTCTTCATGCAATCTAGTCTAGGGTACAAATGATTGGCAGTCATGTGCTAGCAGCCCAAAACAAATTTCCCCACTATTATTGACCCTCACTATGTTATTCCCACATTTTTGGTGGCCATTTGCAGGAAATTTGAAAACTCCATCATTTAATGGGGCACTTTTAAATATGAAGCCTACAAATTGCTCAAAACTTAAAATTAATCGATATGACAGAAAGGATATGGGGTATGAGTATTCAAACGAAATCTCATAACCTATTCTAATAAATTTTGGACTACATACAAACCCAACCACAATTTTATGCCTTTTCAAGGCATACAAAAAGGCTTCAACCATTCAAACTTGTTGGATCGAATTCAATTCTCCTACAACCATGTTCTCAAGCATAAAAGCTTCCAAACAGCTTACAAACTATTTTCTAACCTTTCCTTGACTACAACAGCAGATAATGGGAAAATGCATTTTCTTGAACACTAAGAGTGATTTTCACAACCCGATTTCTCAGTGCAAACTAGGAGATGCATACCAATCTTTATTTACCCTCCATCAGGTCTCAAAACCCATTTCAAATCTGTTGTAGGTTCCTTCTAAGAGCTTCTAAATTCTTCTCACCTTCAAGTGGCCTGGGCATCCCCTGTTTGTGCTCTTTTCTTGGCCTATCACTGCCAATTTCTCTGCTATTCTGCTGGACCATGTTCTTTTCCCATCTACAAGAGGTGGTCCCTTCTGTTTTTCTTCCTCAAGCATGTTTTTACATTCAGCAACAATAAGAACATTTTTGGACCCAAAGAATAACATTTTTTTAAGGTTATCTTGTCAAAAAACTCAAATTTGGCACTTCTCATTCAAAAATGATGATTTCTACTCGATCTTAATGCCCATACAACAATGCAATATTCCCCCTTAATTTTTTCGAGTTTAGACACAATAAAACCAGCACCAAACCACTAATTAGTGTTAGCTCCAAATCAAAACCAGCTTGTAAAAACCCTCACCAAGAATGTTCACCAAGATCCCAGTGTGGGTGAGGTGATAGCATATGGTTCCGAGGATCGTTAGCAACTAAAATGAATTACAAAACCAATTGTAGGCGGCTGGCCGACCATGAATAAAGTAATTACAACAGGCGGATAACCGACCATGTGATTCCGCACTACCACTTATTCAACGGGGGGAATATCTTTTCCACTCTACCACTTATTTTGTGGGGGGAAATTAACAATAATGTAAGAATGACTATTAAACTCAACCACTTCTTCAGTGGAAGTGTAAAATTCAAAACTAAATTGCAACAATAAATTAAATAGCTGTTAGTACTACTAAACCAGCTTTACAATGAAGAGTTTCCAGCTGCAAATAAGAATTGATATGCTTCCAAATTCACAATAAGTTAGAGTAGTAAGTCTATAACAATTACAATGCAATAAGATATAGAAATGAAGCACAAACTAGCATTATATCAAAATCTAACAAGTCTGATCAAAAACAGTGTATACACAAAATCAGACCAGCAAGATAGAATATCACCAAAATGGACGAATCTCCTCCGAAACAGCTCGGAATGCCTCCAAACCACAATCAATCAACAGCTAGAGGCTAGGCATCCAAACTCCACTAGGAAATCGAGCCAAAAACAGAGAGAAACAAAAGGCACAAATTCCAAAGCACTTGCCAAGAAGTACAGCCTAGGGAGAGGTTGACCTCTTCTCAAAATTCCAATACTCAGAAATAAAATCCGAAACTTCTCCAATCTAGGCGCCCTTCACAATCAGACAACATGAGCAAATACCCAGAATGAGAATAAATTCCATGACGAAGCTATCAGTGAATTTTCGCTTCAGCCATGTATAACCAGCAGTAAGATAACAGGCTTTACAACAGCAACTTGTCCAACAACATCAGAATTAAAGCTCAATCTGCACTCCTGAGTGAAGCACAGTTCAAATCAACCACCTAGGAAGCCATAGTTTCAGGCCCGAAGGATGGTACGTTTGCTACGCTTCCCCTTAGCCAGGTTTTGGATTCAGTCAGCAACATAACTTTACCATAAAATTCCAACATAAAAATGAATGAGCAAGGCATCAATAAATAAGCTTCAATTGAGGAGATGAATCAACTGTAACTCCAAGAAGTCAAAGCATTTCATCTTCAAAGAGGGACACCACCTTCAGAAGCATTTTAAAATTAAATAAAACTCTTCATAGCCTTAAGTCGTCCCACTATTTCGAAGAGATATTTAAATATTAATAAAACATTCTTCAAAACATTAAATGCTCAAGTTGACCCCTTTATGTCCCTTCTTTAAAAACAACTTGAAGTCATCAAGCCTAGGCGTGGGGTACAACTTCAAAACATAAAATTAAGTATGAAACTTAGTCCAAAGAGGTAGCCAAGTGCAACGCCCAAACTGAAACTGATAAACTGCTAAAAATAGCAAATTGATGTTAGACGAGCTGAACCAAACAGATGATAATGCCACTGCCACAAATGAACTTACTCAAAATAGTAAATGCTCAAAATAGTAAGTTTTACTTCAAATCCACCGGAAAGCCAAACTGAGCAGAAAAACATGACTTACTAAAAATAGTAAGTCTCCAAGAAGGCTGTCAGAAACTGATGCATGTTACCTCATTACAAAGCTCTCAGAAAACCCAGAAAAAACCATCAGACATGCATCAGAAATACTAACATGCAAGCCTTCAAAAATACCTCTGAAAGTGGAAACCCTAATTTTGCACATCTAAGTAGCCTACAGGTTTCCGGAAATAGGCTATCAGTCCATAATGAGATCATCACTGAGAAGGGGACATTACAAACAAGAATTTCAGTTACAATTTCTCTTGGGAGGGCACATTGACTCCCAACCTTCACCCATGCACAACTATGAGTTTGAATAGGTAGTGATATCCCTCAAATCATGACTGAACACAATTTCCAGTTTAAATAGTCTCCAAGCCCCCCACTCTCATTTGA
The DNA here is from genome assembly GCA_007258455.2 of Sequoia sempervirens. Lineage (NCBI taxonomy): Eukaryota > Viridiplantae > Streptophyta > Pinopsida > Cupressales > Cupressaceae > Sequoia > Sequoia sempervirens. The sequence continues at coordinate 69,245 of VDFB02307785.1, read as the reverse complement.
CAATGCCTCCCATGGGCATAAGGAAAACAAGGTAGTGAAGACCTATAATGTCATATCCCCGAAATGTGACCCCGAGATAAGAAAGGCATATTTAAAATATTAACCAATCAATATCATCAAAATTATAATTGTTAAAAACAATATTATAATTATAATTATTATAGTTATAAATATTATAATATACATATTAATAATTTAAATATTATGATCATTATGAGATTAAAAATATAAATATTGGCAATTTCGATAATAAAGTAAATATTAAAAACAATATATATATATATATATATATATATATAACAATAAAATCAATTTATAAAATATAGTATAAGAAACATATAAATAAAATACCAACATAAAATATTATAATGCTTGAATATGAAATCGTAAATATTAATCGAACCACCTCAGGGCCTCCAAAGTTAGCGATTTATTAAGCTTCGGGGGATATATGATGATTGTTGGGCGAATATGAATATATAAGAATTCAGCGAAGGTATGCGAATAGAATGGATGGAGTTTTATATTATATATCGCTGCCTATATCTGCCGTCATCAGTATCCCTTTGTATAGTGCAGCATATGAATACAAAGGGATACTGATCATTATTGCCACCTTGAGGACGTGGTTGAGATCATAAGGAGTTGTCAACATTCACAGCCATTATTCCCAAGGAAAAATATGGGAAAGACATACCTCCTCAAAAGGATGTGAGTAATTAAGAGAATGAAGGGACACGCGTCAATTACCAAATTGGGGGTATAAAAGTTTCAACGTGATCAAGCAAGAGAGGGGGAAAGAGATAGCGAATGAGTCTTTCATAGAATCTATGTATTCAAGAGACAAGGGACTCATTGATACCTGAGTTACCACACCATTATGGAGTCGCAGCATTAAATTAAGGCTAAAGCATTGCTTTGGGAAATATTCCCTCTAACGCATGGAGAATAAAATCAAAAATACAATAAGTGGAGAAACATGGAATTGTTAGCAGCGTAGGAATTGATTGAAAGCGAATAAGGAATCAGAGAACGTAGGGAAACTCAGCAAATCAGGTGAAGGAATTCACTTAGCCATTAATGTTTAGCATTTCCAAGCTTCAAAATTAGAAAATCACTTAGCAATAGATGACTGAATATTATGGACTGCACCTTGCAATCTCTTTAATAAATACATTCTATTTTTCCCTTATCTAATATACATATGGCTTAGAGATAAAACCCGATCTGATTGCTGTCTATACCATGACTGACTGACTCAAGGCGATGAATCTGAAACTCGGGTATGCACACCTCACTTACAGGCCACATAGGGAAGAATATGATAGATTTAGATGGCTGCAATCCTGGAATGACTAACCCTGATCTTTGTATTAATCAAAGCATTGCCCTTTTAACAAATATATAATCTTGATGATATCAGTAGAAAGAAATATGGTTAGGATTGACAGTAGGCTGATATATATTATTGCTTCATTAATTTAGAATTGCATATACAAAACAGATTTTGCTCATCTGATTATTGATGCAATGCTTTCTTTAATATTATCATAATGACAATTGTTCTAGAAAATGATGTAATAAGGACTTAAAGAATCAATGATAAACGAAAATGTATTTGATTGTCAAAAAGATTGTCTTCCGAGTGTCTGCAAGCTTATTGGGAGGAAGGGTGTGAGAGAAGTGGTGCCTAAAAGCCCCACTCGAGTCCGCCCCCAGAACACAAGGCAGGGATGGGCCCTGGAGGGGTGGAAATTCCACTCATAATCCGCCCAGTCCCAAGGCATGGGTGGGCCATGGAGGGGTGGGGGTCCCACTTAAGCATCCGCCAAAGGCCATGGAGGCGTGGTAGGCCTAGACCACTTATACACCCCCCCGACTGTCCCCAATAAGTTAAGTGTCTTCCAAGGTGATGGCACAGGTAGAGAAAGTAGGTACAAGTGTTTCCACTAAGCACGCCACTCCAGGGGTGGAATAGTCTTGGTCGGACGTTCCTACCGCTTGGGGCCAAGAGGTGGGTAGTCTTGGTCGGACGCTTGTGCTCTTGGGCTTAGATGGATAGCTTTGGGCGGATCTACCCATGCCACTCCTCCTATGTCTTCATTATTGCTTTTGTGACTATGTTTATATGTTGGATATCTAGATATTAATGCTAACAGTGGTATGTGTTTGTGGAAATGTTGTTAATATGGTGAATGCAGATGTCAATCCAAGATTACTTCATTGGAAAAAACATTCATTTGAAAAGAAGAAACCCTAAACCAAATCAACAAGTGAATTCTAGGGCTAAGTCGGGTCAGGGACATTACATATAACTCATTTCACCTAAGTTCTAGTTTGGTACAAGGGTTTGGGTATGCCTATATTGCAAAAAAAGAATGAGATTGGGTTTGTTTTGGGTACATTTATACAAAAAAAATACAAAAATTATAAATATACAAATACTTGCTGCCGAGAAATAGATATTAAGTTCAAAATACCACATAACAAGCATATAATAAACAAAACTAGCATTAAATTTATGAATACTACTTCAATGGAAATTTGTCAAACCACCATAAAACAATTTGTGCAGCAATATCAAATTGCATAGCAACACAAACTTGCACAACAATAGTGGCTTGCACAGCAACCACTTGTGCAACAACAATAGTTTGCATAGTAACTACATGTGCAGCAACTGCTTGCAAAACAATTGGTTGCTTTTGTGTTTCAATGTGTTTAGAGGTCAATTTTAGGGTTAAGGCTCAATTTTTACGGTTGAATAGTCAACGTATGAATCTAAATAGAAAAAAAATATTAAGAAAAGATGTTTTGGACACCCAATTCTACCCGAGTTCAACCTAGGTCCATGTAAACCATACCGTATTCACCCAAGTATATTTTGTAGTGTACTCAAACAAACCTATGTCCAATTTACAAGCCCTTATTTGACCCAAATCAGGTATATATCAAACTTGGATCCAAGTCGTCTTCTAAGCAAACCAAAATCAAAGTGTTTCAACAACAAAGTGTTTCAACATATTCGATCCTCTTCAAATGGTTATATCACGATGCTATGACCTTGAAACCTAGCGAGTTAGCTCCTTAGAACATTCCTCTTAAATTCTTAATCAATCTGAGGCTAAGTGATGAGAAATTGCAAACACAAACAAAACTCGCTTCTTAGTGTGATGCTTTTCTTCACATTTCTTAGACAACTCAACAAGAACCCCACCAATTATTGAATGAAACAAACTTGTCTTTGGTCAATGTTGGATAGTCACTTCAACCCAAGGATGCTCCTACATCAAACACCTCAAGTAAGTGAAGTTGTTAACTCTTGCTCACAAGATGAAATCAAACTCCACAATATGGCCATAGCGGCCAACTTCAATTGGATTTAACCAAGTTGAAACTCCAATGGCCCTATTCTTCCATTTGACCAAATATTCCAACCACTTGTCCTCTTGTAACTTTGGAATCCAAATAACCTCTATCTCTTCCTGTAATGTCCCCATTTTGGCCATGCACTCTTCTTTTGGATTTAGCCTATTTCCGGAAATCCGTAGGCTAAGCTGAAGTAGAAAAACTAGGGTTTCCTCTTTCAAATTCTATTCAGTTGGCGTTCAGAGGATGTTGTGCAGACTTACTATTTATAGCAGTTTGCTATTTTTAGCAAGTCTATCTTTTGGCAGTATCTATCTAGCAGCAATTGAATCCTTTGCAGTTCAGTGTTCAGTTTGGCTTTCTGATGGTTTTGAAGTTAACTTACTATTTTTGGCATTTGCTATTTTTAGTAAGTTCATTTTTATGAAGCTTATCATCATCCAACTTAGTTGAGTTTGGCATTTGTCAGGTTGCTATTTTTGATTCATCCCGTTTTAACTTTAGGCATTGTTTTTTGGTTATCTCCTTGGGTGAGTTTAGGACTTAGTCCAATTTCATGTCTTAGGTTGTACTACGCCCTAGGCATTGACTTCAAGTTGTTTTTAAAAGGGGGACATAAAGGGGTCAGAGTAGACATTTAATTTATTTAATAAATGCTTTATTGTTGCAATATGAAATGGATGCCTAGGGAAGTTGAATGATATTTTATTGACTCAAAGAGTAAAAGGCAAGGTGTCCCTTTTGGAAGTTAGAGGTAATTCAACTTCTTGGAATTGAGAGTTCTTGTTGCTTCATTTTGCCAACAAGAAACATATATTAACTGTGTTTGAAAGTGATTATCCAATATTTTTATGCTAATGTTATGCTGTCGAAATGACAACTTGTTTAATACTTCGAGGGATGCTTACCTCCTAGTTCCAATCCAATTTCGTGTTTGAAATACAACACCTAGTTGGTCATTTGCTGCTTCTCAAATCAGACTAGCAGATTGAGCTCAATAGTTGAAGATTTTGATGAAATTTCCAGTTTTGAAGTTGCTGATATAGTCACAGCTGAAAGTGGTTTTTGCATACAACTTTTGGAGTGAATTTAATTTGCTTGTGGGTACTTTTCCAATCCATTCCTACACCCAAGGCGACCATCTTTGGAGAGTTTCAGATTTTAGTTTTGAGTTTATGATTTTTACTTCTCAAAATCGGCCTTGCTCAAGGCCGTACCATTCTGGAACATTGGGAATTGTGCTAAGAAAATAATACTCATCATTTGCTGCTGTTTCTTCATCATGGAATGAGTGCCTATCTTCCAGGAGATCATTGCAACTGATTTCACGTTATTTGGAGGTAATTTGACCAAGTTATGAGCATTTTATGGTGTTTACAGTTTGCTGGTTTGAATTTCCAGAATTCTGATTTTTATATCAGATTGTTACAGTTTCCAGTTTTTGGTCTTATACTTCAATATTTGAGTGTTATATGATTGTAAAAGTTCATACTTCATGTCTAAGGTTCATTTCCTATCATTGTAATTTGTAATCTGCAGAGTTTAATTTGTAAAGGTTGAGATTAGGCATTACTAATCCAACCATTTCCAGTTCTGCAATTACTTATTGTTTTGTCATTAAATTACCCCTGGATGGTTTACCGCCAGTGTGGATAATCTGATTTGTAACAATCTTGTACCCACTTTCATAGTGGAGAATCCCCACAGCTCTGTGGATGCCCGCCGCAGCGGATGAATTGTTTTAATTGTAATCTTTCCCCCCACTGTTTGGTGGTAGTGAGGAAATGCTCTTCATGGCTGGTTATCCGCCTATCAATTTCTAGTTTTCAATAACAACACTCCGTCATATGTTAGCACCTCGCCCTCAGTGGGATCTTGAGTGCACATTCTTGACGTTGAGTAGTTTTCATTTCAAGTTCAGTTTTCTATTTGGAGCTAACGCTAACCGAGTTGATTAAGTGCTGGTTATGTGTGTTAATTCATCGAAAAAATTGGTTAGCATATTTAACTTCCTTTTGTTGGCATCTATTGTTTGTAATAAAAAAATTGAAAAAAATATGGTTTTCATTGTCATTGATTGTTTGCCAACACAAACAAAACCCACTACAAAGTGCAATGCTTTTCACTAAAATTCTAAGACAACTCAACAACAAGCCCACCAATTATTGAATGAAACAAACTTGTTTTTGGTTGATGTTGGATAGCCACTTCAACCCAAGTATGCTCCTACATCGAATACCTTGAGTAACTAAAATTGTTAACTCTAGCTCGCAAGATAAAATTGAACGCCTTATTAGAATAATATCTTTCTATTTATGTCATAATGGTCATCTCGTTGCTTTTGCTTTTTCTAACTTAACGATTGTTTCTTTTAGAAACATCGTCTCTTGTAATCTATATAAGGAACTCTCGTTCCTCTTGATTAATACACAACAACATCGATTCTGTAACATGGTATCAGAGCCATACTGAGCTCGTCTCCCTCAAGGGAGGGCTCAGGATTCTGGGAGGGCTCTTTGTTTTGGTACAGATTTGCCAAGACGGGTTTTTTGTGTTCAAACCCGTGAAGGGTTTTGACCCGTCTTTTGGGCAGATTTTATCTGCAAATTCGTGGGGCTCTTTGCTGGAAAAATCAAGGGTTCTTTTTTAGAAAAATCGTGGAAAGGAAGAAGTGTGATTTTAAAATCACAGGTTTTGTTTTAACCTGCATTTTTCGTCTTCAAAATCCGTTTTTTTCTCTGATATTCGTATTTTTCTGTGGCGTGGATTCGTCTCTTGATTCATCGCGTTTTTCAGCCTTGTCTGGGCGCGCTTCGTTTGCTTGATCAGGAGCACGATTTATTTCTGCATCTGGCCGCGATCTGTCTTCTGTTCCTGGGCGCGTGTTCTCGGCCTGTGTAACGCGTTTCTGCCCTAGGCGCACGTTTCTTTGTGGCTCGTCATTTTTCTGTTCGTGGCTCTCTTGTTTCGTGGAATCAAACAAGATTTTTTTTCGTGTTTTCTGTGAATGTGAGGCGGCTTTTGTTTGTGACGAGTTTCCAATCTTCTTGCCAACATTTTCCTTTGCTCCTTGTTGTTGGACGCATTTTCACTGCTCCTAAAGTCGCGTTTTTTTGCTTCTGTCAATTGCATTTTCGGGCTCTCTTCTAAAACGCATTTTTGTATGTGTTCTTTGGCCGCGTTTTTGTTGCTATTTTGAACGCGTGTTGGTGCAGACTCCTGGCCCGATTTCAGTCTTTTGGGACGCGATTTTCATTCGTTTTGGGAGTCGTGGTCGTCCAAGTCTTCTGCAAAATTTTTTGTTGAGATTTCAGATAATTTTCTTCTTCCATTTCAAGAAATTTCTGCAATTTTTTGTGCTCTCATGGCCACCTAGGGCTTCTGCGATTTTCGGCTAGGGTTTTGACCCTTCAAATCAAGTCGAAAAAAATTTCTGACTGCAGATTCTTGGTGGGTTTTTCGAGAGCTCAACTGGGTCGGTCTCCGATTTTTCTGGGTGCTTCATTTTCCATGCCTCGATTTTTGTGCAGCTTTGTTCTGGCGACTAGGGTTCCAGACCCTTTGTTTTTGAAGAAGACAATCGATGTTTTGGGTTTTTAAATATTTTTTTGTCCCGTAAAAGAAAAAAAATCTATCTTCTGGGTTTTTAAATATTTTTTGTCCTGTAAAAGAAAAAAAATCTGTCTTCTGGGTTCCAGGAGGGTTTATAATTTTGTCCTAAAAAATTAAGAGTTTTTCTCTTGTATACCCTTGTCAGGGTTTCTGTCATTTAGGAGGGCTCTTTGGTTTTTACCGTTTTTTTCCGAAAAAACGACGATTTGTAATCTTGGGTTTGGCAATTTTTTCATCAAAAATCGTGGTATGTTGCAGTCGATTTTTTTGGTCGCACCTGGAGTTGTTGGGGCGAACATCTGCACATCTAGCTTCTTGCAGTTTGTTTTGGGGCGTCCTGCTCATCTGCAGAAGTTTGGAGGGTTTGCCGATTTTTCCTCAAAATCGTAGCAGTTGTTCTATGTATGTCTCTGGTTACAGGGAGGGACAGTTCTCCAACTTCAGGTTGGACTGTTGGTGTTGTTATTTCTAGAAGTTCTGCAGTTTCTGGGAGGGTTGGTGGCAGACTCATCTCAAGTGGCAGAGTCAATGGCAGGCTCTTGTCTTTTGTTGCAGCAACGTTCTGAGAAGAAGGGGGTACCCTTCTCTATTCTTTCTGGGTAGTTAGAATGATGACCATTAAGGGAGGGTATTAGAATAATATATTTCTATTTATGTCATAATGGTCATCTCGTTGCTTTTGCTTTTTCTAACTTAACGATTGTTTCTTTTAGAAATATCGTCTCTTGTAATCTATATAAGGAACTCTCGTTCCTCTTGATTAATACACAACAACATCGATTCTGTAACACGCCTGTGTGGTATCCTTAGTCAAATTCAACCAAGTTGAAACTTCAAAGGCCCTATTCTTTCACTTGACTGAATATTCCATATATTTTTTACCACTTTTCCTCTTGCAAACTCTGGAATCCAAAATAGCCTCTATCTCTTCCTTCCCTCGTATTGGCATCTTTTGTTTCAAATAAAAAATCTGAAAATCTGATTACTCATTGTCACCAATTGTTTGCCCCAAATGAAAATAATACAAATCAGCAACATTAAAAATTGATGAAATGTCTACCTTCCAGTAATTCAATCCCATTTCCATTTGCTAAAAAGTTTCTCCAAATTTTGCACAGCCCAATATTTTTCCACTTCAATTTGTTGTATGTTCCTTTAGGAACCTCCCTTTTCTCAAATATGCCAACACCAAGTACCCAGTAAAGAATTCTCTCTCCACTTGGGATCAACATGCTACTTGTAATGCATGGAACTTTGATCCAACTTCCCTTTTACTTGTCAATGCTCCTCTTGCATATGCTCTACATTATCTTTAGCTTCTACACGTTTCCCACTCAAGTCACAAATATCCAACAATTTTGTGACACCTCTTTTGTTACACCCATGCACTATTTAGAAGAGATTTTGTTGTGCTTTTCTACTAACTAAGATGTTTCACATGTGAACTACAATTAAATCCCACTATTTGGGTTTGTCTCAAACTAAGCATCTCAGCAAATTACCAAGGTTTCTATAACACACCTATTTGGCCATCTATTTATGGATGCTAGCTGAATTGAAACTCAATGTATTGTCCAACTTCTTCCATAAAGTCCTTCAAAAATGACCCACAAACTTGGTATATCTATCTAAAATTATACTTCAATGTAATCCTCTCTTTGAAAAACAAGTTCACAATGTTAGTAGCATCATTGGTCTTTGTGCATGCAATAATATGTAAAAAGATCCCCTTTGTACTTCATGGCATGTTTAAAGGGTTTTGAAACAAGGGAGAGGATCTTGGATGTTGGAAAATGTATCATTGAGTAGGACATCAAAACCTAAGATTTGGCAAAACAGAATATTTTCAAATTTGGGTATTTTTTTTACAATAGCAAAATCACTGCTTGCAACTTGTAGAAAAAAAAATGCCTCTTCATAGAAATTGGTGAATTCATTATGTGTGTTTTTGGCATATTATGGCATTCCAATTTTTAATAATTCTTTGTGGCACATTTCTTCAATCTTTTTGGCTTACAGCATCTTTGTTGCATTTTATATATGCATTGTAAGCTTGAATTGATCATGAAAAAAAGCGATTGGGAAATTTGGAGTGGAAATTGTGTGAATTTTTCACTTCCTAGTGATGGTTGCAAGTTTCATAGAAAGTTTGTGGAGTTTTGGAAAGATTCTAAGGGATCTTAGAAACAAAAAAAGTTGTTTCATGTTTGTTTTTCAAACCCAAGAGGCTTAGACCAGAGTGCAGCGCCATTTAAATGATTCTAAGTGAGATCGGACTCACATTTTTTTGGAGTTGAAACCCAAAGTAGGTTTCTCCAAAGTATATTGGTATTACTCTTTTGTGGTATCTTGTTCTCTCTATTTTTCTCCTACATTTTGCCATGTAATCTTACAAGTTAATTTCAATGAATTGTTTTTCCTCTCTAAAAATATCTATAAGTTGGTGACCAGTATATGGAGTATTCATTATAGTTTACAGGTCAAGTAGTATTAGATGGGTTTCTTTCTTTGTGGAAGTGGTAGTTGTTATGTCCCCTTTCCAAAATTAGAGCAATGGAAAGGCTTCTAGCTTATCCCCATTTCCCATAGGCTTAAAGGTAACAAGGGAAATGATAATAATGTTATTTTAAGTTGTGCCCTTCTATTTTTAAAAGGGGCAATTTTTTTTTTTGATAGATAAAATGTGACTTGGGGGGGAGGGGGGGCGGTCACTCCCTTTCTAGTGATACCAAAAAAAATAAAAAAATATTTACAAAGGAAAAAGCAAACAGCAAAACACAAAACTGCCTAAGAGGCATTACATCATCAATTGAGATTACTTACGACCATCGCTCAAGTTGGAAACTCCATCTTGTCTTCTTGTCTCCAAAATCATTAGCCGCTCCTTTTGACACTCTTGGGAATTGATTCCAAGTTCATTTCCTCCATTGTGTCAATTTCCCATACCCATGCGGCTAGGAAAATTAATAGTGTAATAGTTCAATAGCCAAACCTTATTCTATGAGATATGGAATCCCAAAGTCATGTGAGGGGTTACAAGCAAGCGGAGCCATGAAATAGGGGGCTTGCTATGTTGCCACATTCTCCAATACCTTAAACACAACTCGGTCCATGATAGATCTACCCTAAGGATTTGAATGTACACTTGCTAGCCATAATTCTAGACTGTAATGTCCCCTTCTAATTAATCTTCCGAGAATCAGAGGATTAGCCTATCACGTCGACCCTCGTAGGCTAATGGTTCTAGATAGAGGGTCACTTGAACAGGCACCTGGTCGTGACTTTCTAGTATTGATATCTGGAGTATGGTGACGGGATGAATTTGTGCATTTGGCATGATAATTGTGCTTAAAATTATGATCTTCACCTTTAATTTCACCATCTTTGGTCTAGGGACCATGTGTCTTTAAAATAGAGGGGTCACTTTATATTTTTCAGTTACTATTCATTACTAAAGTGAAAAAAAGTTATAACTTAAGTGAATAGTACTCACTTTAATGAATAGTGATTTCAATGTAAAATTATAAAAGAAAGAGGAGAAGTTCGACCCCCTCATGTTTTGGAGTTATTTTGCTTGCTTTGGCTTGTGAGTTGGAGTTTGGGAGAGAGGGAAAACTAGAGACACAGTTCTGCAGTCAGGTGAGCACGGAGGGGCCCAGTTCGTGGTTCAGTGGTTGGTGCCATGTGTGCCCATCTACAAGGGGCTATTACATTTTAGAAGGTTTGGGCAATTTTTGCACCTCTGACCAGCCATGCCTCAGGGGGTTTCAAATCAGCAAAGAAAAAGATGCCTCCAACGTGCTTCAAAGGGCACCCTTACCTAGAAAGCTTCTCAATGCATTAGGAGAAGCTTGTCATTGAGGTTATGAAAGCACTTACTTAGGGGTTTATGCTTTGCTTAGCAAAACATATTCACAGTTACAAATTTTATGGATTAAAGAGTTTAGTGAAGATATATCTAGCTTTGAAAGGTCTTATGTTAGCTATGTTGTATACAACCTATTATGTAATGAAGAGAATACTGGCACTTAAATTGAGTCATTACTCAAATTGTCTTAGTAGATTAGTTTATTTAAAGTTCCTAGTGCATGTAAATGCTTGTTAGTATTGTTAGCATTATTGGCATCAAACGCAAAAACACAAAAATAAAAAGAATATCAATTGAAAACAAAAAAAATCAGACCTACAAAAATCACAAGGAAACCCAATCAGCAGAGTGGTGGAACACTACAGTGGTATCAAAGCCTTGATCCTACCATCCTGGAGGGTCAAAATTTCACATGAGAGGTCATAGTAGGTACTACACTAGTGGAAGGGCAAAGCAAGTAGACAACTGGCAAGAGGATAACCCATTTGACGATATACTAGTAGCCAAAATGGGTGACAGGGAAGAAGAGGGTCCACCAAGAAACGAAAGATGAAATGAGGAAAACAATGAAGACAAGGATGGTAGAGAGCTTTTTGAGCGGATGACTCGAGCTTTTGAAGGGTTCACAGCAACAATGCAGCAGTTTGTTCCGCGGATACAGCAGAACCGGGTTGCAGAGGATAACAGGAGTGTGGCTGGGACACCTAGGGCATATTTGTTAATGATAACATGCAGCGTCGATATAATATTCCAGCATATCAATTGTTCTTGATTGATAAATTAAATGATAGCCAAGAGGCTATTTAATTTATATATGGCACGAGTTTTTTTAAGAAGCTACATTTAATGAAGAATTGTATTTTGAATGAGGCCGACCTCATTCTACTTTGGCTATGATTATGCTTGAAGGCGCAATTCTCTAGATGGCCGACTTATAATTTGTAAAGACTTGCTCTTGATTGAGGCCGACATGATAATTGTGAAAGGTTGCGTCTCCCTCTTCACTTTGTATCTATATTTCTTCCTTGCTCTCATTCGAGCATATCAATCAAGTTATATATATTCACTTCTATCATATGTGAGTTACTCTTCAAGGCAGTTCGGCATCGTTGAAGTCTGAGTTCAGTCCATCTGAAGAGAGCAGTATATTTCTATGTGTGTACATCAATCTGTGATGCTTGTTATTAGCCATCATATTGGCTCATTGTAAAGGCAAACATTATTGTGTTCATTTAAGATATAAGAGATATATTGTTGCTGGGTTTTTCTCCCTCAAGAGGAGGGTTTTTCCCAGGGTATCTGCTGTGTTATTGTCTGATTTTTTTAATTAATTTTCTGTGCATTAAATCTGATCATAAAAATTTACATGCTATCAGAGCGGGTTTGAAGAAGATCTTGATCAGATTTATAAGGAGTTAAGTGTTCAATTTGTTATTCTGCCTAGTCATTGTGTTCAAAGTTCACCATCGATGGAGACATAGCTTCAGATGTAATCATAGTGTCAGGGATCTTCTTATCCTAGCGATAAGTGTATAAATCGGAAACAATCACGTCCAACACTCTTACATGGATTTGTTCCGCTCACTATGTTGTTCAATCTCCTCCTATTCACAGGATCTTTCTTTTTTGAAAGTCTTTGTATATCAGCGGACATATGTGACTTCATTTTTTTTGAGGTTCCATTATCGACTGGCAGTTCAATCATGATGGCAATCTTTATTTTTCCCGTAAAGTTCCGCCTGGTTGAAGATGGGTTGCCATTAAAGTTTGTCGGATATCTACGATAAATGGTTGGCATTCTTGTTCGAGTCATCCGCCAGGGTGTGATAACCATGGCTGCGTATTTACAAGGATCGTCATTTTGATGATTATCGGGAATATCATTTTGGAGTGCTATCTTCTTTCATTTGATATCTATCTGAAGTTAACCATGATTAGAAGTTAACCACAGAACAAGAGAAAAGATTGTTACTTATGATATTCACAAGGGAAGAGGATGAAGGATGCAGCATCGGCCGAAAGAATCATAGAAGAATCTACAGAAAAAAAATTTAGATATTGCACCCGACAATATAGATGATATTAATCTTGGGGTCAATAAGTCAAAGCAACTTAGATTCGTGGCCCTGTGGAAGACGCATCTTTACTTCATTGGAAAATACCTTATTGGAAGCTGTTCACAAGGCGTATCAGATAGTGCTGGTTCTTATAGCATCAGATTTATTGAAGATAAGTCAAAGACTACTTGTGATATCTTGATATTGCCGCTAAAGACAAGCTAGATGATAATATTAAAAGCCATCTAGAAGCTGTCCATAAGTCAAATCTGAATAATCAGTTCTTATAGAGAATCGGAGTTTTGTGCAAATAGTAAAAGAATAAAATTGATACAGATCTCAGGAAAAGTGCAGACCTAAATAGGAGTGTCTGATTTCATCGAGATAAGTATTTGTTTTGTTGTTTATATTTTTTTTAAATGAGAAACTCAATCTGTTTAGTTGTGTAGATCCTATAAAGTTTATGAGTGATGATCTCATCCATCTCTAACTCTCTAGGTGTTGCTAGTAAGCGTGTTGCATCTGTTTCATAATCTGGTGGATTGTAGCTGGAAATGGAGTGCATCATAAATTTGAACGGTCAAAGACCATGTTCAAATTTAACCCTGCAAGGGCCTATGTTCAAGCCGTGAAGATGGTGGACTGATCTGAGCGCAAGAGCAGCGTTCTATACTATGTCCAGTATTTGCATACATCAAAATATTTAAAGAGATAAGTATTCTTTGTTTGTTGAGTTATATCATTTACTTGGATCTAGTAATTAGTAAAGAGAGATAGTGGTTTCTCTTGAATTGTGTTCACTAGCATAAGATCCTTTGAAGATTTCATTTATTGCAAGTTATTTCATGCTGGTTGTGAAGATTTTTGAGTGTGACTCTGAAATAAAAAGAGAACTGCAATTTCGATGGTGATTAGTTGGTCACATCGATATCATTCACTAATGCATGAATTGTGATAGAGCCTTGAACTCTTGGAGAGGATTGGTTCTACATGCTAACTGCATAATGTATTCAAGAAAACTGTAGTTGTGCAAATTGTCTTTTGTTGTGCTGAATTTAGCACTCTCAAGAGGAGTAAAAGATGGAAGAAAGAGTTATATCAAAATTAAATAAAGATAAGTTTTTTTATCCCTTCATTCTGATCTTTTGATATATTTCTCTTTCTTATTTATTCATGTTTTAATATTGTTCATAAATTCTTAGGTATTCATGCTATAACCTAAGATAGTAAACTTTGTATGATTCTAGCCTTGATATTTCTTTGGATAGTTATAAACTGTTAGTAATCTCTCTCTAAAATGCTTTCATGACAGTTCTAGGAGCAAGAAGGCGATGAGAGATTGCTTAGTGATGAAAAGCATGAGGCATCTTGTGAGGAAGCCATGCCAACCAAAGAAATGATCAAGCGTGAAGTCACTAGACTGAGTTGGTGGCTGGAGGGAGTTCACTTCCAGAAGTCTTCTTTTCAATCTCTGAAACAGGGATCAAGAGGGAGTTTTGTAACTCACTGAGAAGAAGTGAAGATTACTATATTGCAAGGCTAGGTGCTAAACCCTTAGAGCATCCCTTCAGCTGCTGAGATCAGAATTGGTCAAGACTGTCTTCTGGATTTGTCATTGGTAGCTACGCAAACCTATTCAGAATAGAGCGATCTGGGATGAGGTCGATGAGGACAATCCTAAACTCCCTACAATACCAGAGGCGTGCACTGGAAAACATTTATCTAAGGCAAGCGTTGCAGGCAATCTTGGTCAATGAGGTCAGAAGGTTGATGCAAGTACTTAAAGATTCAAAGGGAGCCTACTGAACCTAAAGAAGATGAAAGTATACTATTGAGATTTGGTATTATGGATTGCAAATCCATGTCTACACCCATGGAGACCAACCTACATAAATTGAAGGAGGTTGCAGCTAGTTTAAACTTGGTGGATCCTACACTGTACAAGCAGTTGATTGGGTCCTTGATGTATCTAGTTAACACTAGACCAGATATCTGTTATGCTGTGAGTGCACTTAGTCAGTTCATGTGCGAACCGAGACAAATACATCTTGTTGCAACTAAACATATCCTGAGATACTTGCGTGGCATAGTTGGATATGGGTTGAGATATTCTTTAGATGTGGACTTGGAGTTACATGGTTATACTGATTCTGATTGGGCAGGATGTGTTTCAGATCGGAAGAGTACCTCTGATTGTTGCTTTAGTTTGGGTTCTGCTATGATTTCCTGGTGCAGCAGGAAGCAATCATCTGTAGCATTGAGTACAGCAGAGGCAGAGTATATTGCAGCTTGTATGGCAACTCGGGAAGCAGTATGGCTTCGTAAGCTCCTTGCAGGATTGTTTGGACAATCAATGGAGCCCACTATCATTCATTGTGATAATCAGAGTTGCGTGAAGCTTTCTGTCAATCCTGTGTTCCATGACAGAACCAAGCACGTTGAGATCAAGTACCACTACATAAGAGATATGGTACTGCGGAAGGCTGTACAGTTCAGGTACATCAGCACTGATGAGCAGACGGCAGATATTCTCACCAAGCCTCTCACTAGGATAGAGTTTGTGTACTTTCGAGATAAGATTGGTATGGTGGAGAATCCAGCCTTGACTGAGAAAGAGTCTCAATATCAGTGAGCCTATTTAATGAGTTCTTCTCTGTGAGAGAAGCTCGAGGTGAAATCCCTTGTTAATGCATTTTCCTCTGAGACAGAGGAATTTGAGGTGCAAGCCCTTGTTAGTGCATTTCTCTTTGAGATTTGAGGTGCTTGTTTCCACCCTCTGAGCTGAGTCATGGTGGATGTCATGTGTGTGACTCCATGACATATGTTGTACTTGTGTTTCACCCTCTGAGAGAGTCATGGTGAAAGTCACGTTGAGGTGACAACATCACGCAAGTGATCAACACTTGTACTTACCATAGTATGGTTGTAGCCATTATGGTTGATATCGTGTTGAGGCGATATCTAATATCACGTTGAGGGGATATTCTTCTTGTTCACTTATGGTTGTAGCCATAGTGGTAGACATCACGATGAGGTGATTTGTCTTGGGCAGCTGGAAGTATTCTCTCTAGCTGAGAGGGAGTGTTAATGATAACATGCAGCGTCGATATAATATTCCAGCATATCAATTGTTCTTGATTAATAAATTAAATGATAGCCAAGAGGCTATTTAATTTATATATGGCACGAGTTTTTTTAAGAAGCTACATTTAATGAAGAATTGTATTTTGAATGAGGCCAACCTCATTCTACTTTGGCTACGATTATGCTTGAAGGCGCAATTCTCTAGATGGCCGACTTATAATTTGTAAAGACTTGCTTTTGATTGAGGCCGACATGATAATTGTGAAAGGTTGCATCTCCCTCTTCACTTTGTATATATATTTCCTCCTTGCTCTCATTCGAGCATATCAATCAAGTTATATATATTCACTTCTGTCATATGTGAGTTACTCTTCAAGGCAGTTCGACATCGTTGAAGTCTGAGTTCAATCCATCTGAAGAGAGCAGTATATTTCTGTGTGTGCATCAGTCTGTGATGCTTGTTATTAGCCATCATATTGGCTCATTGTAAAGGAAAACATTATTGTGTTCATTCAATATATAAGAGATATATTGTTGATGGGTTTTTCTCCCTCAAGAGGAAGGTTTTTCCCAGGGTATCTGCTGTGTTATTGTCTGATTTTTTGAATTAATTTTCTGTGCATTAAATCTGATCATAAAAAATTACAATATTGTGCCCCTTCACGAACTGCAGATAGACCCACTCGTCCTACCTTTTTAAGGGATGAATCAGAAGATGGTAACGCAGAAGAAGAAAGAGAGGAAATATTTGCAGACACTCTCATGGCCGCTAATGATGAATGGGAATTGTTGACACCCCAGGTGAGAGAACGACTAAGCTTTGAAAAATTCTTGAGTCAAAGAAGAGAGCATTACAGAGACAGACCAACCTGGAGACCAAGAGGACAAAACAGAGATCAACACAGTGATCTCAAGCATGCCACCAGCAAACTCGCGTTACCCACATTTGATGGCAGTGGGACAGTTACAGCTCAGTCTTGGGTCCATAAGCTGGATACTTTCTTGAACTTTCGACCTATGGCAAAGGCAGATGCAATTACGTATGCTACACTGCATCTAGAGAGAGCAGCCCACAATTGGTGGTACCACGGGTTGGTGACCCTGCAACATGATCGTATTACTTCTTATCAAGAGTTTGTTGATCGGTTGATTGAACGCTTTGATAGGAAAGATCGGGAAACATATTTCAGAGATCTAGCCCGACTCAAGCAGGTTGGGAGTTTGGAGGGATATATATGTGATTTCCAGCGATTGTTAGTTATGGTTCCCAACATATCTGAAAGAAGGTTGGTGGTGTTATTCATCGAAGGACTCCTGGAACCATCGAGAGGTTGGATCAAAGCTTTTGATCCCCTGACCCTAGAGGAGGCTATGAAAAAAGCTAGGAGCATGGAACTTGCAACTCCGCAAAATAAGTCCTCATCTAAAGCATCATCTTCATACAGGGACAGAAAAGCATTTCCTAGGAAGAATGAGAAATCAGATTCTAAAGGGAAATTAGCAGCCCCTTTAGACAAAGAAACCATCCATGACTTGCGCAAGAAGAAGTTGTGCTTCTATTGTAAAGGACCATATGATGCAAACCACGACTGTCCTTTGAGACCTAAGGGAAAGGCTAACCGAGTCATGTGGGCATACTATGAGGACTCCAAATCCGAAAAATCAGATCAGCACACTGAGCATGAGGAATCCAAGGTGGAAAAATTTGAGAATGAGATTGAAAACAGCGCCGAAACAAAGGAGAAAGTAAAGCTTCAAGAAGCACATCTCACAAGCATATAGTGAGAGGGCTCTTTCAGAATGCGAGGGGTCTTAGCTGGGAAAAAGATCATTACCTTATTGGATACAGGTGCCACGCATAATTTCATTGATGCAAGGCTGGTTGAAAGGCGTAGAATTCAGACTGAAGAATTTGAGGGCATAAGAGTGAAGGTCGCGGATGGCTACACCCTCAAGTGTGATAGGATGATTGCAGACCTCCCTATGAGATTTAATAATTATGACTTTAAGGCAGATTTCTACGTGGTGAATATGGGAGATACTGATATGGTTTTAGGGATGAAATGGCTTCATGACATTGGAGAGTTTACCCTTAACCTTCGGGATATGGAGATGAGATTCAGGGTGGACGGAAGGAACCATGTGCTGAAAGCCATTCGAGATAGTAATTTCAGAATGATATCTCTCAGTAGAATGGAGAGACTCATGCGACACGACATGATCGAATGGGCAGCTGAGTGTTTGTTGATGCCGTCACAAGAGGAGCAGCAAATCCCAGTTTATCACCCAGACATACAGGAGTTGAGGATCAAACACGCTAAGGTGTTCAGTGAGATCCCACCTGGTAGACCACCGGACCGTGGTATTGAGCACATCATCGAGTTGGAAGAGGGTGCCAAGCCCGTGATTGTCACACCTTATAGGCATCCTAAGCGACTTAAAGATGAAATAGAAAAAACTTTTGAGGAGCTGCTCGCTATGGGACACATTAGACCTAGTAAGTCACTATTCGCCTCATCCGTTGTCTTAGTAAAGAAAAAAGATGGTACCTTGCATATGTGCATTGATTATAGACTGCTGAATAAAAGTACAATCAAAAACAGGTATCCTATTCCCCGGATTGATGAGCTAATAAATGAGCTACATGGTGCCCATTGTTTTTCAAAAATAGACTTGAGATCAAGGTATCATCAAATTCGTGTGAGGGAACAGGACATTGAGAAAACAAACTTTTGATGCTATTGTGGACACTTTGAGTTTGTGGTTATGCCATTTGGGCCAACCAATGCACCTGCCACGTTTCAATCCACTATGAACAGGGTCTTCCAATCACAACTGAGGAGATTTGTGCTAGTTTTCTTTGACGACATTCTAGTGTATAGTAAGACATGGGGTGAGCATATCGGCCATCTAGATGTGGTATTAGATATCCTTGGCAGGGAATCCTTGTACGCCAAGGAATCCAAATGTGATTTGGGCATGACAGAGTTGTTGTACTTGGGCCACATCATCAATGCAGAGGGAGTGCGTATGGACCCTGACAAGGTCAGGGCTATCATTGAGTGGCCGATACCGGAGAGCCTTACTCAGCTTAGGGGATTTTTGGGTTTGTGTGGTTTCTACCGCCAGTTTGTCAGTGGGTATTCACGTCATGCAGCACCACTTACGGACTTCACGAAGAAAGGGGCATTCATTTGGACTCTTGAGGCATAGGAGTGTTTTGAGAAGTTTAAGAGGTTGATGACTTCTTGTCATGTCCTTGCATTACCAGATTTCACTAGACCCTTCGAGCTTCAGTGTGATGCCTCGAGTGAAGGGATTGGCGCAGTCCTCATGCAGGACAACCATCCAATAGCTTTCGAGAGCCGAAAGTTAAGAGGACCAGAGAGGAGCTACAGCATTTATGACAAGGAAATGTTGTTGGCCATCATGCATGCGTTGGCCAAATTCAGGCAGTACCTCGTAGGCAGCAAATTTTGTGTTAAGACCGATCATAATAGCTTGAAGCATTTCCTCGGACAGCGAGATCTCAATGATCGTCAGCAGAAGTGGGTTAGTAAGTTGCAATCATACGACTTTGACATCGCTTATGTCAAAGGGACCCAGAACGTTGTGGCTGATGCCTTATCACGCCGACCACATTTGAACTCTATGATCGAGATTTCAGAGAATTGGAGGCACCTGATTATAGTAGAATATGCCAAAGACTCATGGGCTTCCGGCATCGTTGAGGGTACAGTACAAGACAGCAGATATTCAGTTGTAAATGATCTTATCATTTACAAAGGGAGGATCTTTTTGACCCCAGGATCAAAAATGAAGAACACGATATTAAGGGCCTTCTATGATGTACCTATGGCCGGACATCCCGGATATGTCAAAACTTACAAGCAAGTTCAGGAGCGTTTCACTTGGAAAGGACTCAAGTCAAACGTCCTCAAATATGTCAGAGAGTGTCTGGTCTGTCAGCAGAACAAACAGGAACACAACTATCTAGCTGGGCTACTTCAGCCACTTTCGATTCCGAACAAGTGGGAATGATTGTCGATGGATTTCATTACGGGCTTGCCAAAAGCCCAGGGTAGAGACTGTATTTATGTAGTTGTTGATCGCCTCACTAAATATGCTCACTTTTTCCTGATAGCAACTACATATTCAGCTACGCAGGTTGCAGAACTGTTTTTCCGTGAGGTATTCAGGTTGCATGGGCTACCTCGAAGCATTGTCAACGACAAGGACAGTCGGTTCTTGAGTCACTTTTGGCAAGAACTATTTAGGCTCTGTGGGACTAAGCTTACTCTGAGTACTAGTTACCACCCGCAGACAGACGGTCAGACGGAAATTGTAAATAAATGGGTGGAAGCATACCTTCGAAACTATATAGCAGGGCAACAAAAGGGTTGGGTGAAGTGGATTCATCTTTGTGAGCACTGTTATAATGCCACTCACCACATGTCCATTCAGATATCCCCATTCATGGCCCTATATGGGTACGAGGCGCCGAACTTCCTTGATTTATTGTTGAGAGACAGCAGAGTGCCCAATGCAGGGGATCTTTTACAGGAGAATCAGGACATTATGAGAGCACTCTATGAGAACATTCAGAAGGCACAGAATCAACAAAAACAGTATGCAGACCAAAGGAGAGTGGAGCGTTCCTTTGAGGTTGGGGACATGGTGTATTTGATGCTACAGCCCTATCATCAGTCCACTCTTAGGAAGAGTGGTGCAGAGAAACTGAAGCCCCGGTACTATGGACCCTTTAGAATCATCAGGCGGACAGGCGAAGTGGCCTATGAGTTGGATCTACCGGCAGATAGCAAGGTGCACAATGTATTTCATGTATAGCGCCTCAAGAAGGCGTTAGGACATCGTGTTGTTCCTTCTACAGCTTTACCACCCCTAGATGATGAGGGGAAATTGATTTTGGTTCCTTAAGGCATCTTGGAAGTCAAGGAGAGACAGTTGCGGAGACGGGTCATCAGGGAATACTTGATTAAATGGAAGGACTTGCCGGTAGAGGACGCTACATGGGAGAGCGAGGACATCTTACAGCATCCGAAGTTGAGATTGCTTGGGGACAAGCAATTTCAGGGAGGGCGGACTGTAATGTCCCCTTCTAATTAATCTTTCGAGAATCAGAGGATTAGCCTATCACGTTGACCCTTGTAGGCTAATGGTTCTAGATAGAGGGTCACTTGAACAGGCACTTGGTCGTGAATTTGCAATATTGATATCTAGAGTATGGTGACGGGGTGAATTTGTGCATTTGGCGTGATAATTGTGCTTAAAATTATGATCTTCACCTTTAATTTCACCATCCTTGGTCTAGGGACCATGTGTCTTTAAAATGGAGGGGTCACTTTATATTTTTCAGTTACTATTCATTACTAAAGTGAAAAAAAGTTATAACTTAAGTGAATAGTACTCACTTTAATGAATAGTGATTTCAATGTAAAATTATAAAAGAAAGAGAAGTTCGAACCCCTCATGTTTTGGAGTTATTTTGCTTGCTTTGGCTTGTGAGTTGGAGTTTGGGAGAGAGGGAAAACTAGGGTTACCTGATTTCTGCAGTGGGTGAGCCTGGAGGGGACTGGTTGTTCGTTTACGAGCTGCTTGACGGTGTGAAACACCACCTTAAGGTTGCTGATCTGAGTTTAGTTACTTCATTTGGAGCCATATATTGTTGTTTGCAAGTTATTAGAGCTTTCTTCTGAAAGGGACTTTGCTGCCATTGACTCCATTTTCATCTACAAGGGAGCTGTTCGCATTTTAGAAGGTTTTGGAGCTGATTTTTGCACCTATAGCCAGCCGCCCTTTCATGAGGGTTTCAATCAGCATAAAGAAAAAAGACGCCTCCTTTTTGTGGCTGCAATCACTTCCAAAAGGGGCGCCCTTACCCTAAAAAGCTTCTCAATTCATCTTTTGGTGGGAGAAGTTTGTCATTCGAAAGTTGTAAGCACTTATTTGGGGTTTGGTACTGTAGCAAAACACTATTCACAGAGTTACAAGGCTGTAAGTTAAAGTTTAGTAGAAGATATATCTAGCTTTTGAAAAGATGTATGTTATATGTTGTATGCAACCTATTATGTAATGAAGAAAGTATCTTTGGCACTTAAATTGAGTCATTACTCAAATTGTCTTAGTAGATTAGTTTATTTAAAGTTCCTAGTGCATGTAAATGCTTGTTAGTATTGTTAGCATTATTGGCATCAAACGCAAAAACACAAAAATAAAAATAATATCAATTGAAAACAAAAAAAATCAGACCTACAAAAATCACAAGGAAACCCAATCAGCAGAGTGGTGGAACACTACATAGACTAGGCCAAGCGTTTGGCTGAAAACTGATTTTCATTTTATCCTAGCCCATAATAGAAAAGTTTGCTCATATATCCACCCCTTAATTTTCTTCTCAACATGTGTGCTACACAATATAATCTTCTAGTGAATGCATCAATGACCGAGCCACACTCATAATATTGTTCAATTTTTACTTGAACTTGTCTTTTTCCTAACGCATTGATTATAATCATCTAGTTGCCTTCAACCTTGAGGCCTAGCACCAATGTAGGCTCGAGCTTCATTGTTTCTGTCATGGGGAAGCTTCTATTATGTGCCTATTACAATTTTCCCATTCTCATCTCTTATAATGTAGCAACAAAGTCAAGATATTTTGAAGTCCTTGAAGAACAACCTTCAAATAGCACAAAATCAGCAGAAGATGTACACTGATCAGCAGCGTGTTGAGCGTTCATTTGAGGTTGGAGCAGTGTTCCATGGGGACGCGTCCCCCCCAAAAATCCTCGCGTTTCCTAGAGGGGGACGTCTCAGAGACTTGGGGACCTGAGGGGGACGTCCCCCCAGCAATCCACCACCAGTGCCACCATCCCACCACCAATGTCGTTGTCTCCAAGACGCTGCTAGGACTTTGAGGATGCTGGGGTGTCCTCAAGACGTCTAGGGGACTCCTAGTTGTCTCCAAGATGTATAATTCTTATAATTATACATCTTTTTTTATAACCTATTTTCAAATTACTATATGTATTTCAGCACTGCCACCCCATGCCGTCCCCTGTTGTCCCCCACGCCCCCAAACTTAGACCCCACAAGCCCCGTGTAAAAGCTGAAGCGCATCCCACCATCCCCAGGTCCAGATCCTCGAGAACCCGTTGGAACCGCGAGGGTTGGAGATATAGTTTATCTTCGACTTCAGCCTTACAGACAATCTACTCTCAAGAAGAGTGGAGCTGAGAAGCTCAAACCTCGCTTCTATGGGCCATTCAAAGTCATCAGAAAGGTTGGAGCAGTGGCTTATGAGTTGGAATTACCATCGAGTAGCAAGGTTCACAATGTCTTCCATGTGTCTCGCCTCAAGAAGGCACTTGGACACAATGTTGTTGCTTCATCACAGTTGCCTCCCTTGGACGAAGAAGGACAGTTGACTTTGATTCCAAAGGAGATTATGAATTCCAAAGAGCGTTCCTTGAGGAGAAGAACAATCAAAGAGTACTTGGTGAAGTGGAAGAACTTGCCTTTAGGGGATGCAACTTGGGAGAATGAGAGGTCTGGGCATCCGGACTTGCGATTCGTGGGAAGCAATCTGGGAGGTATGTGTCCCCTTCTCAATTGTGCTCGATTCAGTTGACCGTTGGCCTATTCCGGAGACCTATAGGCTACTCGGAGGGGGAAAATTAGGGTTTCCTGTTTTTGAGGAGGTTGTTGCTTGAAGTTTGGAGATTGGATTGTGGATTCTTTATGGGTTTTCAGAGAGCTTCGCAGTGGTATAGCTTGCATTGTGATCTGAGCACCTTCATGAATTTACTATTTTTAGTAAATTCTATTTCTGGTAGTGGTCTTGTGGATTTCAGTGCAGTTGGCTCTCTTCTTCAACCAGTTCAGTTGGTAATTTGATTTTTGGCCTTTGGATGCTTTTTCTGGAGAGATAAGTTGATTTAAATAATGTTATATTTTAATGTTGACCCCTTGGCCTAGCTTCATCACTTTAAGTTATTTTAAAAGGGGGACTTCAAGAGTGAATGCCTCATCAAAAGGTTATTAAATATTTCCAAGGCCAAAAATATGTGATGCTTAAGAGGGACGCCAACTTCAAGGAGCTTAATATTTTATTAAAAGATCAAATATTGCCTTGGGAAGAGGGATGCCATTCTTGGAAGGAAAAGGAAGTCAATTCAAAATCAAAAAAGGGCGCACTTTCTAGAAGCTTCTGGAGATGCTTTGCTAAGTCTATAGAAAGAGGCCTTCTCTCTTCAGTTCTTCATCTCATATCTTCATTAAAGTTATGCTGCCGAAATGGTGACAAAGTTGCTTTGAGGAAAGCACACCTCCTAGCTTGGCTCAGCTTCTTGCTTGAAAGATAGCAACTAGTTGAGAGGTAGATTGTAGTTGAGTTGTCTAGCATTGTACTTGAGTTTCCTAGCATCTTAGGTCAGTTTCCTTGCATTCTAGTCATATTTTGGAGTTGTTGATTATCATAGCTGATTGTAAGTTTCATTCATAGATTCAAAAATAAAAATATTTATGCTCTGGGTGTTTTACCAATCTGATTTCTTGCTAGGGGTGACCTTGAGTGCCAAGTTTCAGATTTTATTTTCAAGTGTTGGATTTTATGGAGCAAAATCGCCCCTCCTTGAGGGTCGTACCTTTCTAGTGGTGCTTGGAATTTCGTGCAGAAACATATATGAGTCTTTGGGTCAGTTTTATGGTTCATTCTTGGGCGCCAATATCTTAGAAGCATTATGCATTTTGTCTTATGTGTTTTGGGTGAGTTTTGAGTGAGTTGTGTGCATTTTAGTGAATTCTGGGGTTGCTGGTTATGCGTTTTAAGTTGCAGGTCTGTCAAAAATCAGATTATAAAGTTGGTCCTTTGAGTGGAATTTTGGGTCTAAGCATTCTTATCAAGCAAGGGAGAGTCTACTATACTGTTGCAGCATTCTTTAACTCTTAATGTTATGTTCTTGCCAGGCACTCTCTATTACATTGTAAGTTGAACAGTAGTACTATCAACATTCTCTTTATTTCCTTCTTTGCTCATTGTACTTCCCGCTGAATAAGTGGAAGAGGCTGGCTTGCCGCCTATTTACTTTCAGTTAGTAGTTTTTAGGGACCCTCTGACCATATGCTCGCCATCCCTCAGCGCCATCCTGGTTAGAGTTACTTTCAGCTCAGCATGCATAAGATCCTCTAACCATATGCTCGTCTATCCTAGGCGCATTCTTGGTTAGAGTTCCTTTCCAGTTCTACATTGCATCAGATCCTCTGACCAAATGCTCACACCTTGCCCAACATCGGGATCCTGGTGTA
Source organism: Sequoia sempervirens (assembly GCA_007258455.2). Taxonomy (NCBI): domain Eukaryota; kingdom Viridiplantae; phylum Streptophyta; class Pinopsida; order Cupressales; family Cupressaceae; genus Sequoia; species Sequoia sempervirens. The sequence goes on along the minus strand of VDFB02307785.1, from coordinate 43,931 downwards.
CATCCTTGGTTAGAGTTGCTTTCCGCATCGTTTTGATTTTAGAGCTAACCTTAACAGGTGCGTGTTGATTGTAATTGTAATTGGAAAAACAAAAAAATAATTAGTCCGGCTCATTACATTCCTTATCCATCAAAACTTTTCCATTCCAAGTCACTCTAGCCCTCCTTAAAGTTAGTTGTCAAGTAGTCCTAAACCTCATCCCCCCCATCTTGTTGTGAGCAAATCTTTGGCTCTACATGATTCTTCTCAAGCCGCAAGGTGCTCGATCCCATTCTGAGAGTCATCCCAAATTTTTTCCCTTCAATTGTCTCAAATTTCCCATGTTACATGATTTGAAATTAGGCTCCTTTTGACAAGCATTGAATTCCATTTATGTGATTTTCTAGGAAGATTTCTATTGTCATAATCCTTAGTTGGATGATTATTGGCTAAATGCTATTTTTAAAGAATTTTTTCCCATTTTCTTTCAAGCTTTTAGTACAATCCACAAATCAATTTACCAACAAGTGCCTTGTTTTGAAGCTCGAGGCATCTCAAGCTTGCCCCGCCATCCAACTTATACGTGCATACCTTGTCCCATGCAATTGATGTATTCTCCTTCTTTCCTCATTTTGTTGCCAAAGAAAGCCTTTCATTCTTTTCTCAATAGTCATGTGTGAGAAGCAATTGATTGGATATAATATATATAGGAATTGCCGATATAACAAATTTTAACATGAGTATCCTTCCAACCAAAGTTAGCCATTTACTCTTCCAAGACAATATTTTTCCTTTGCATACTTCCACAACCAAGGTCCATTAAGTCCCTTTACACCTTCCCCTAAACAAAGGAATACCTAAGTATTTAATTGGCAAATCTCCTATCTTAAAACCCAAGAGGTTTGCAATTGATTTTTGCCTTCCGTCACCAACATCTATGAAAAAAGTTTAAGATTTCTCCTTGTTTATGAATTCACCAAAGGCAAAGGAATATATAGTTATTACCTTTTCCATACTTTTTTCTTCTCTTTCAATGGCCTCACCAAAAAGAAAATTTTCATCTATGAAGTGTTGATGAGAGAAAGGTTCCAAAATGTTCACCATGCTAATACCAATCCATCTATGGGTTGCTTTCTCATTCTTAGACCCATATCTCCATGCCTCGGCCATAATTATAAAGAGTAAGGGGAAAAGTGGATTCCCCTACCGGATACCTCTAGAAGATAGAAAAAAATAGGTCACACTACCATTAACAATTATAAAGAAGCAAGGACTTGAGATGCATTCAAAAGCCATTCTTTGCAAAACCCCATCCTCTCCTTGACTTCACCAACAATCTCCAATCTATATGAGCATAGCCTTACTAATATCCATTTCTATCAACATTCTAGATTCTTTCCTTGACACCAATGAATGCATAGCCTCATGGGCAACTATTACTCGGTTTGGTATAGATCTTCTTGGAACAAAGCCACTTTGCTCCTTCGAAATGATGTTTGGTGAATCCATTTAAGGTGATTGGCCATTGCTTTAAAAATGTTCTTGTAGATTATGTTACATAAAGACATTAGTCTAAAATCCTTGAAATATTCAACTTTACCTTTTTTTGGAAGCAGAGCAATAAAAGTGTTGTTAAAATCCTTAAGCATTTTCATTTTCTTCCTAGATTCTTCCACAACTGCTCATACATCCTTAGCAACCAACTCCCAAGATTTCTAGAAAAAAATCACGATCAATCAATCCAGGCCCAAAGCCTTCTCCAAATGTAGTTGGAGTGTAGCCATCCTAATCTCATCTTCTATGAAAGTCGTAATGAGGATATGTTTCTAGTCCTCAAAGACCAGCCAAGGGACGTTTCACAATAGCAGATTTTTATTTAGGTAGTCCAAGTCTTCTTCAAGTTTTAATAGATTTTCTATAAAAAATACTACTTTTCTTTAATATAGCAAGGGTTTGTAATGTCCCCATCTTTGGGTTCTCTGGCCCTACAGTTGGCTCTAACCTTCATAGTGTGTGTCAACCTTATCAAAGGGCTTATTGATGTTACCAGTGAGCTTAGATGATCTAGAGGACTCAAATGACACTTTCCTAAGTTATTTTTGGCTTCTAGTGTGTTCTCCAAGATTCTTGGAGAGAACATATATTTATAGTAAGTCACCCAGTCAAGTCTAGTTCTCATTATTCATCATCAGTATCACTCCAATGCAGTCAGATTTCGATTCCAATGCTTTTTCATAGTTTTTGCAAATCCGATGTATTAATGAGCTATAATTTAATTATTTTTACAAAGGTTGCTAATTTTATTGAAATAAGTTACTAGGCACCTTAGTATAATATCTTGTTGGAATGAGAATGGAAAGTTTTAAATGTTGGATGCTAATAAAGTGATTTTGTGCTAGAAATGTTTAAATAATAATATAAATCACTTTTTGGAGTAAAAGGCTTGTTTAATTTATAAAGTGATTTTATATTATTTTCCAAAAAGCTTCCGAAAATGATACAAAAGGAGTTTTGGGCCCTCATTTGGAGGATGCCTGAGAATTGATAAAAGGTTGTTGCTAGTTTGAACTTCGTTCATCCAAGAGCTTTAAAAAGGATGAAAACCCTCATAGAGGACATTAGCTGCGAAAGTGGTTTCATTCAGGAACTATGTAGGAGCTTCAATGATACAGATTTTAAGTTTGTTTGCCAAGCATTAAAGCAAACATCGTTCAGCAGATTTTGGGAAGACCAAACAGCAATTTAGAGGGGAATTTTGGTTGGTTTTGGGGTGCCAGGGTATAAATTACACTCAGCAATGGAACTGGAGTTGGAGCAGCTAGGATTTGAAGGAGTTTGTTGCCATTTTGGAGTCTCAGGTTGCTGTTTTCAGTCAATTTCCAAAAGTTTTATATGCAGCAGCAAATGGGTATGTTTGTGATATCATTTTGAGATGATTTGGCCATCTGGCTATTGTTAAATCTATCAATATATTGCTGTCCAAAACTCTCATATTCTGAAAATTAATTTCCAGCTAGTGGGTACTTCAAATATTTAATATATTCAATGTATATTCCATATGAGAATCATTGCAAATATTTCTGTTTAATTTACATTCACCATTTTACCAACAATACTCAAATTCAATATTCAAAACACAAAAAAAAGTAGGGTGGTCATTACACTGGTATCAAAGCAGAGTATCCTGCCATCCTAGAGGGTTACATGTAAATGAACAAATTATGTGTCATCGGAATGAATAATGCAGCATAACACACATCAATATTACCCAAAGAGAAACTGATATATTTGCTAGTGTTGAAAGCGTTGGAGTAGACATGGGTGACAGGGAGCATGGAGACCATGGGAACCAAGCACAAGAGACATTCTAAATGACTTTGTTGGAGGACAGTGTGAGTTGCAGCAGAATATAGCTCAAATGTGTGCCCTAATAACCCAACATATGGCGGGAAACAATAATAACAATGATAGTAACAATGATGGGAACAATGGACATGAAAGAAACAATGGAAATAGGGATGGTTCAGTTAATAACCGAGCTGCAAATCAGCGTACGAGGACTGTAATAGCCAACTCTACGCCTCTAATGCCCAATTTTTCTCCAAGGAATAACCCTCAAATTGAAAATGAACTCACACAACAAGAGTTGCAGGATCAGATCTTGCAAGATTGAAGGGATTCAAGTGTTGATTTTCAAGGTGAAATGTTGGTGCAAGGGCACCTACAACCTTGTTTCAAAATTTGAAATGGTGATATGTAATAAGGTGACTCTTTAGGTGTCTAGGTTATTTGAGGAAGTGTTCAATGTTTGTTGATGTCAAATAAGGTCAATTAAGACCATTCATAATGTAATAAGTTGGTTTGGGATCATATAGGTCTAAGTGTCATAAGTTGCACAATAATATGTTAAGTGCAATAATAAAGTTGTTATGAAAGATTAGCATGGAGGGACAGTTGGGGAAGTTAGACGTTAGATTTTGGGTTCAATCAATTTTGAAAAAACATTTCCAATAAAGAAGCCAACATTTGTGAGCAGATTTTCTGAGTTTTTAATCTTCCTTGCTGTGTATGGCCCAATACAGGCCTCCAAAGATCTGCAACTCATATAATATTGTGGTAACATGTTTTAATATACATCTCCTTCTGTTTTGAGGCTCGTTTAATTGATTTTGTGAAAGAAAATCTTCATTTTTCTTGCTCTGCCTGTAACAGGCCAGTAGGGTCTGAGTTTTCATTTTATTTAAGAATGGAGCCTTTCCTCCTATTGTGGTGACCTGTGATTCGGAGGAAAGGCCTGTACTATGTTAATTTAAGTTCCCATGCTTTATTGGAACCATGGCAAGGCGTCTATAAGGCTGGGTGGTGTTACCCTAGGCTGGAAATGTGAGTTTTTGACATGAAAAAGAGAAACTAAAGTAGTGATTTTGAAAACTAATGAGGATAAAGGTCTTGTGAGTGTTTATTATGTTTGTGCAGACCCTATTAAAGTTGTGTGATGCTTTGGTTAGGCTTGGAAGGCCTTGGAAGGGTGAAATACAGAAAACCCTAGGTGTTTGTAAGTAAATTGAGGGTTTTGGAGAACGGTAACATAGAGGGTATGAAATTGTCAAAGAACTGTAAATTTGGGTGTTTTGTGACACATTTGAAGACTGTCCAGGAGATTGAGGGATTAGGAGAAGTCTAAGAGGTACTTTGATTGTAAAACAGGGCTAATTCTAGTAGCCTTCTTGCAGGTCGGTTGAATGATTCTCTATGTTGGTGCAAAGAAACCCTATGAAATCTCTTAGTTTGGTGAAGAACTTGGTAAAAGGTGTCTGAAACTCCAAGGGTTTGAGGTCTTGAGATGTTTGTAGAGTCTTATGCCTATTTTTCATATTTGGAACCCTATAAGGGTTTTGAGGGTGAGTTGATGTCTAAAAATTAAGATCCTTTGGAAGAGTGTTTTCCTTGTTCAATTGTGATCAAGCTGAGGTTGTTTGAGTGTGTTCCAAAACCCTTTGCATCAAATGTCTTTCAATGACTACATGGATCTTGTTACCCTCTAATTTTGAACCATGCAATTTTTATTTCTTAAATTAAACGGCTCCCATTCCATGCCTTCGATAATTGTTCAAAGTCGTGGCTCTCACAAGATCCATAACCTGTCGCCGATCCCTCTATTTTTCTAACCAATGTTGCGGAGTTTGAAAGTTTTATAACCACCTGACTGCCCGATCCATCTCTCTTCCAACCTCACCCAAGGGTATTTTAAGTGATCGGCATGTCGGAAGTTTTCAAAACCTCAAAAGTCCCGACATGTGGTTCATTGGTTCTATCTTTTTGCAACCCCGCGACTCTACAACAGATTTCTCGGTTTTCAAAACACCGCCAACCTATTTAATTGTTTGTACGACGTATCATTAGAAAGTCTTTTCAGGTGTTTTGAAATACAGACTCAATTTTAAGGCTCTTTTCTCAAGGCGGAAAATCCATGATGCATTAATTAGCCTCTTAAATGACAAGTGTAACGAAGGTGGTGGCACGCTATCAGCAGGTTAAAAGGAATCATTATCTACCGGTGTAATTAAATAAGCCTGTTTACAAAGAAAGGTGGCGGTACTTCTAAGCTCAGTTTTTCCATCAACTTAGGCATTTCAAAAATGGGGCTTCCTACAACTGGTGAGACCTGGGATGGAGAGCCTGTGCCCGTCATGCAACCCGACTTAGATTGGCCCGAAGAAGAACAGGTCGATATTATCTCTCAATTGCGTATAGTCGTGTGGAAGGAGAAGACCAGCTACGCCCAATATCGCAGGGCAATCTTCATTCTAGAGGAGGAAGAAGAACGCGCTGAGTTGCACAACCTCTTTATGGAAATGCGACCAGTGGTGGAGAATGCTCCTCCACCAGAAGAAATTTGATTTTCTCCTATTTTGCATGGAATCTTTTTGTAGTGATGATGGTAACCGTGAATTTTGCGTAAAGAAACCGTTTACATTTCAAAACCCTTTCCTAATACCAATCACTCAAAGACCATTATTTTCGGAAATAAACAGTTATCTTTTTGTATATATATTGGCTTTAAAGAATCAAAAAAAAAGGAGATAGAAGAATTAGAAAAGGGGAGGGAAAAAGAAAGGAGTCGGCTCTCCGCACAATTTTTGTACTGGGATACTGAGTTTGTGAACTCATTTTTGATACCGAAGGAAATAAATAAGATGTTTTAATCGTTGAATTTATTAATGTTTTCTTTTGATTACAAATGAGCTTTGAATCTTTGTAATTGCTCTTCAGTGTCTATTCCACTATATGAAAATTGTGTGTGTGATTATTTCTGAAACTTTGAATTCAGAATAATTCATCTATTGAAAGTGGTCTTTTGTTCTTTCCTTTCCTGGATATCATTCGTAAGTGTGGGATAGATGAACTTTGTGTTATTTGCTCACAATTACTGCATTTTAAATCAAGTTTTTGCATCTACTTTCATGGTTATGGATAGGTGTTAGTTTTCCTTTTCTACTTTCCAATGAAAAGCATACCATGTATTTCCATTCACTGCATATCATAAGAGGGAGCTATACCTCTAAAATTTAGAGGAAAGTTGTCAATTCAAGGGAAACTTCTCTAACTATTAGTTTTGTTTGTTCTACTTTTTGGGCATTTTGACTCATTTTCTACATTTTGTTCCGAAGGACAAATTTATCAACTAACAAATCTCAAGATGAAACATAGACCACACAGGGGTGGTAGACCTCATAATCAGGACTTGCAAAGGAAGGGTAATCAAGGAATCTTATCAGTCCAGCAGGCCTTAGCTAAAACTGTGATTGCTCAATTTAACTAATGAATATAGAGATATAGAGAGAAAATAAAATAAATAATTTAACTAATGAATTGTAGAAAATAGATTTTTGTAGTTTATATTCGTATCAGTGATTACATTCATTGCATTGCACATCTTTCAAACTCAAAGCATTACTTCACATTGCATAACTAATAACTAGATGTTGATAGATGACAAAATTTCAATTACAATATAGTTTTTCACAAAGTCAACCCTAGCGATTAATCTGAATTGCTACGTTACACTTAACTAATAACTGGGAGCAGTTGCCAATTTGCATTAGCTTGTCAGCATTCCATGAGACCACATTTCTTTGAGGGCATTTTCAAAGCGGTTCACTACCTTGTCTATGCTCTGAAATTTTTCCTTACATGTCTACAGCATTTTATCAAATAGTTCAACTTTGCCTTGCCTTTATGGCTAAAAGCCTAAAACTGAGATGCTGAACAAAGCTATGGATGCTTAGAAAAAAATATGTCAAAGCATACCAGTAAGCAATAGCATAGACAAGGCAGTGTCACCATGGGCATTCCATCACCATGGAGACCACATTTCTTTGAGGCATTTTTAAGCAGGTTCTTTGCCTTGTCTATATGTACATTCCATACCCTTGAGACCACATTTCTTTGAGGCATTTTTTTTTCAAACGTTACTGCCTTGTCTATGCTACGACATTTTTCATACATGTCTACCAAAGCATTTTATCAAACAGTTCACTGCCTTGCTGCTATGGCTAAAAGCCTAAAACAAGTGTTTTTGAACAAGCTATGGATGTTTGGAGAAAATCTGTCAAAGCATAATAGTAAGCAATAGCATAGACAAGGCAGTGAACTGTTTGAAAAATGCCTCAAAGAAATGTGGTCATATGGTGATGGAATGCCATGACAAGCCATAGATAAGGCAGTGAATTGTTTGAAAAAATGCCTCAAAGAAACGTGGTCTCATGGTGATGGAATGCCATGACAAATTCCATCACCATGAGACCACGCTTCTTTGAGGCATTTTTTCAAACAGTTCACTGCCTTGTCTATGCTACCACATTTTTCATACATGTCTACCAAAGGATTTTATAAAACAGTTCACTGCCTTGCTGCTATGGCTAAAATCCTAAAACAGGTGCTTTTGAACAAGCTATGGATGCTTGGAAAAAATCTATCAAAGCATAATAGTATGCAATAGCATAGACAAGGCAGTGAACTATTTGAAAAAATGCCTCAAAGAAATGTGGTCTCATGGTTATGGAATGCCATAACCATGAGACCACATTTCTTTGAGGCATTTTTTCAAATAGTTCACTGCCTTGTCTATGCTATGACATTTTTCATACATGTCTACCAAAGTATTTTATCAAACAGTTCACTGCCTTGCTGCTATGGCTAAAACCCTAAAACAGGTGCTTTCAAACAATCTATGGATGCTTGGAAAAAATCTGTCAAAGCATAATAGTAAGCAATAGCATAGACAAGGCAATGAAATTTTTGAAAAAATACCTCAAAGAAATGTGGTCTCATGGTGATGGAAGGCCATGACAAGCCATAGACAAGGCAGTGAACTGTTTGAAAAAATGCCTCAAAGAAATGCAGTCTCATGCTAATGGAATGCCATGACAATCATCACACCATGAGACCACATTTCTTGGAGGCATTTTTCAAATAGTTCACTTCCTTGTCTATGAATACCCTATTTCATGCATGTCTACCAGAAGCATTTTTTATCAAACAATTCCTTTGCTTACTGCACTATGGCTAAAAAGCCTAAAACAAGTTACTTTCAAACAAGCTATGGATGCTTGGAAAATCTATCAAAACATAATAGTAAGCAATAGCATAGACAAGGCAGTGAACTATTTGAAAAATGCCTCAAAGAAAATGTGGTCTCATGGTGATGGAGATGCCATGGCAGATGCATGGCTATAGATTGTCTAGCATTCCATCACCATGATACATTCTTTGAAGACATTTTCCAAACAGTTCCTGCCTTGTCTATGCTATTTTCGAAAGCATGTCTACCAAAACATTTTATCAAACAGTTCACATCCTTGCTCCTATGGCTAAAAGCCTAAAACAGGAGCTTTTGAACAAGCTATGGATGCTTGGAAAAAATCTATCAAAGCATAATAGTAAGCAACAAGCTATGATCTCATCGTTTTTTTTTCGCATGAAATCAGCACGATTTTATTTGCGTTTTTTGTCAATTTTGCAGTTTTAAATGGGAAAAAATCGTTGACCAAAAAGTCAAAGATTTTTTCAAAAAATCAGGGAAAAAAACGTCCAGCCTGCAAATTTTTAAACATTACGATTAATCAGGTTTTTTTGCAGATTTCTGTTTCTATGCATGCAACTACTGTTGATGAGATTGTGCATGAGGAAAAATACAAAACAGCAGCCTTAGTTGCAAGATCAGACCTATCCAATGGGATTGCTTTGACTACCAGGTTTCTTGATGACACTAGTGGAGTATATGCACATAAAGACATTGTTGAAATAAAGGAAGATGCACCTATAGGACTTTCCCATGAAGAAGATAATGTCACTAATCATAAGGAATGTCTAGCAGAGCTTCAGAATGATTTATTTGAAGGAAATGCAGCTACTAATGAAGAGTTTGAGATCACTGAAATTTTTAAAACAGCAACTAAGGTGGAGCATGTGCATCATTTCGGTAAAGGCATTTTCCCCCCTACTCTAGAATTCTGAAGGTTCAAATCCCAGGCCTCAACAATACATTTTTTTATAAAATACCTTTGGTGAGACCTACTTCTCTACAAGCTATGGCAGAGGTAGTTAACTAGATGAAACTGGTCCAAGATGCCTTCAAAGCTCAAAGCACCCTTACCAAGTGGTTTATTGTTGAAATCAACAGATGGAACATTAAGATGGCCATGTGGGAAAATCGACAGCAGATTGAGGGATAAATGAATTTTGAGGATGATAGTCTCATCTTCCAAAATTGGAATTGCCTTCCTAAAGTTAATAAGCTCGAGGCTGAGCACTTAGACCACAAAAGAAGATTGGATACCATGGAAGACGACAAATGGCGAGGGAAGAACACAATCCCAAAATGTCCCAGTTGGAGCAGAAGATGAAGTAAATTAAGGAAAAATTAAACAGATTGATAAAGGTTGGTAAATGCAACATCAAGAATAGTGCTATGGGGCTGAAGATATTGAGTAAAAGATTCAATAAGACAGATAGTATTTTGTTTCTTCTCTTCAGGTAGATAGAAATGACAAGGCCAGACCTAGTACAAGGACAAGAAGTAGAAAGCAGAAGAAGGCAAGAACCAAGGAGTACGAACTTCTGGATATTGTTGCTCTACACGAAAGTTTCTATGGAGAGTTGGAGGCTGCAGATGCCTTGAAGGAGTTGTAACTTGCTCTCAGGGATGTGGTTTCTTTTGCTTTTCTAATTGTACTTTGTTGTTTTGTTGTTGGTCAGTTATTCTTTTGCTGACTTTTGTTGTAACTAGGTTTTAAGACCCCTATAAAACCTATTTACCCTTTAATCAAAAACATTTCATCACCAACTAATTAAATAATACTCTAACCAAATGTCACGTCTAATTAAATAATTTTTAATAAACTTAATTCCACCTCACAAGAATAATTTAATTAAATAATATTTTATTATTTAACTTTACCTATATTCCCTCTACCATCCCAAAATGAATACATTTCCCTCCCAATTTTTAAGTTTCATTTTTATGGTTGCAACAAATTACTATTTTTGGTAAATGCAATCTTAGCCATTCATCTTAAACAAATTAAACTAAACCCTTTATTTTCTCCTTGATAATACAAAAATACTCTCATTGAATCCCCACTATAGATCTCATCCTTAAATCCTCACCATCCATCCTCCCTACCAAAAATCTATAAATTCATACACCATACTATGAAAATCAAGCAATTGACTCTAACAAGTATATGCTATAAAGGCAACCACATCCCAAATTCCTTGGAGCAAATTTACTTCACATTGGAATTTGAATATTTTTACCTCGTTCCTATGTTTGTAATTATTCAAATTTCATTGTTTGCTTAATAATAAGGTTTTCAAGTAGTTTTAGAATAGGAAGCATTCTAAGATCTAATCTTCATGTTTACACTATGTGAGAAAGATGTGTGGACATGTGGGCTTAAATATAAGGAAAAGCAGTGTTTTTGCAGTATAAAACCTACGTCCAAACCTCATTTCTACATCTAGACAAGTTTCACTGTCAGACTCATCGAGTACCCAAAAGTTTGGCAATGGTGAGTCACGAGTTGCTATTAGAGTAACTCAGCCCCAGGAACCATGCTTCAGCCAATTATCTTCTTTGTTTCTAGGCTGTGAGTATTTCCCCTAGTTTTCATTCTACTTTGAAGGCTTATGAAGTCCTTCCTCAGCAGATTGAGGTACTCATACCAGGAAATCCAGCAGAATATAAAAATGAACACAGAGAGAGATTTTCAAATATTCGATAGATTGAATGAGAAGTGAAATGCTTCATAAATAGTTTACAAAGAGGAATTCCACAATCAAAGCTGGATGAAAATAGAAACAGCAGAAAACAAACAAAAAATAGAAACTAATCTAATGCAGCTAACTTACAGTTACAATACGTTACATATTGAGCATTAAATATATACAAAATATTATTTTAATACAGAATTTGTTGATTGTCTTTTTGTTCTCAAATGTAGGTGACCAAAAGAGCAGAGCATTGTTTGCAAAATAATTGTTTCTACTAGCTTCGAGTCCATTGCTATTAGCAGCCCCTAAAGAGAGTCATTTATATTGACCAATGCAATATGGATAGGCAAGTCCTCGCTTTGAAATAGGTTTCCACTTGTTCTAGTGGAGGACTGCGGGGTTAACTGGTGATCAGGACTAAAGGCTTGTATACCACCAGTCTCATTGGCCAAGGGACTTGAGAAAGGAGCAATGTCAATATTTATTTCAGTTTGAAAGGGACCTATATTGATAACAATTAAATGCAAAGGCCTTGATTTCTGGGGTAAAAACAACAAATAAGGGGGGTTTGGGACCCTCTTGAACAGGTCAGAAAAACAAAGGACTCTTGTTTGCAAAGTTGGAGACAAGCAACCAGCTAAACATAAAAGGAAGACTTGGAAGAATTATTACCTGATTTTTTCAGAAATAAAATTGGCAACAAGCAAAGTTCAAACAATAAGTGGATGATACATGATATGGAAATCTCTATATGCATACATCTAATGTGCTCAAAATACAGTTACTCCTAGATCCTACTTGCTTACTAGTGTAAAGTCGCATCAATTTGGTAACATCATAATGGTTCAAATTTTCATAATAGCTCAAATATTCTGCAGATTGAGAGGACCATAACAGCATAAATTACTAAATCTTACATCAATCAATGCAGGAACAAATTCCGCCTTTTCCTTTGGCACTTTAATCCACACTCCCTTCTTTCCCTATACAGTGCAAAAAAGTAAATATTAAGAAAAATAAAGGAAAATATATGCCAGAACAAATAGTGGTCTTTGTAAAGGTTTTGTGTTCAATTTGAATTTTTTTAGTTAGAAAAATTCAATTTCAAACATAAGAGTGGTTAATGCTTTAAAAGCAAGCATTAAGAAAAACATGTTACAACTTACAATAAAAGAAGTATTATAAAAAGAAATGCATAAGTTTACAGTTGGATTCTGGCATAATTTGCACTGCTTGACAAGTATAGACTAAGATCAGCTCATAAAAATTGCTTTTCTTCAAACACTACATACGTACAACATCTTACTATTCAATACTGAACAATGTTAAGAGCACATTCAGAGGAGAGAACACATCCCCAACCCAAAATATAATTAATGATAAAGCACTTTCCCCGCCAAATGGGGGATCACATTATGGAAAATTAAGTCTACATAATGTTTCCATGAATCTGATTAAGAAAAGATGTCAAAAAAATTATTATGGTATCCTCTCTAAGCACCTGATTTGAAGTTCTCTTTGAATTCATCTAAAGAAATTACTCCTCGGACCTATGGCCAACCAAAGATTTAAAAAGTTGGAGTCCTGCTATGACTGATTATGGACAATCCCCACCTTCCTGCTGTCTGCATTCTATGAAAGAAAAGGCTTCAAACTTTGGTCAATAATTCTCTGTCTTGTGTTAAAAACTCCAAACGTTTATCAGATTAAATCCAAAATAAGAAAGTATATGACCATGATATCTTAGTGGGTTTTGATGTTGTCTCCTTATTTACCAAAGTTCCACTTACAAAACCAACTTTCTCATTAAAAGTCTTATGGATGACGAGACCAACAAGCTCGAATTATGTCTCTAATCTACCTTTTTAACTTTTTAGGCCAGTTTGTTTGGGAAAACAAAGTATCTTGCTATAGGTTTACCCTATCTCTAGTTGTTACCAACACTTTCATCAAAAAAATAGGGAAAAAGGTTAGAGAACCTTACACTTGCAGTCAAAATGGTGGAAATGATATTTTGATGATACAAAGATTAAACAACCTCTTAGAAGCAAAAGTTTGGGGAGGTTTCACTACCATTTGAGTAATTTCTTTTTGAGAATTCAATTTACGAAAGGAAATAGGAGACAATGATTCCCTAGCTTTACAAGGACTACATAGATAAATCTTTCTCTGCATGCTTTTTCACACCATCATCCTATTGTACCTAGACAAAATTCTTTGTACTAAGTCAAATTCTATGTCTAAAACTTGTCATTTGTCACTCGTAAGCCTTCTTTAGGGTCCCCGTAGCCAATTGTTACTAGTGTTATCACCATCAAATCTAGTCAGCACCTATGCAAGGCTTACAAGAGGTATTAAAGCGTGTCGAGCAAGGTAAATGTGTCAACTTAGAAACAAGGTAAGGCAATAAAGTAGTGCAATATTGAGGTAAATAAATGGATGGAAAAGCTTTAAAGGCATGTTTTGAAGACGCTGAGGTCCTAGGGATTATTCCATGTTGGGAAAGGCATATAGGTGGTTTGGAACATACCTAAGGTAGAAAAAGTTGTATTGAAGGGCCAAAATCACTAGAAAATGGCTCCAAGAAGCTTGGGCACACCCTTAGGGTGTCTGGTGTCATGTTGCAAGACAAAAAGTCACTAAAGTCATAAAGTGCTCACACTTTTGAGTGACAACAATCAAATAGATCACTTAAGTGACCCAAAAAGCACTTTTTCCTTTACATGGAAAAACTCAACATCGAATTAGAACAAAAAGTCACATTTTCACTTACAAGGCAAATGTTAATAAAGAATTAGAATGAAAATTGCACTTTCTGACAATTAAGTGACTAAGAGCACCCTTTATGACTTGAATGTCTTAATGTTGATGCAAAATTAGACCCAAAAAGTATTCCAAAAAGTTTGGGCACCCACAACAACTTATATGCCAAAATATCACTATGCAAACATGGAAAGGTGACATTCTACCTATCTTGGGCACCTCAAATGACTTAAATGTCAAATTGCTAATTGCAAATTAGAACAGAAGTGCATTTCCATGCTTTGGCACACCCATAAAGAGTGGGATGTCAAGTTTTCAAGAAAAAAACATAAGATAAAGTGCAATAATTCATCTTGGCATACCCCAAAACTTCCCAATGTCAAAATCTCAATTCAAAATTAGACATAAATTGGACCCACACTCTTTAGTGCACCCCAACAACTCCTAATCTAAGTTACCGAGTTCTCTCAATTAGGCACCCGTACCCTGCAAAATTCTTCTGGGTTTGTGGTTCGGTACGAGTTTTCCCTGGGTTCAATCAAATTTGTCCTTGGCCACTCGGGTTCTCTATGGGTCCTTCAAGAAGGACCCACAGAGAACCCGGGTGGCCAAAACATAACCTTGATCAAACCCATGGTGAACCAAGAAGGACCCGGGTGGACCCACGACAACCAATGCTTAAAAAGGCAAAAACTCACTTTAAAAACATAAAACAAAACCCTAAAAAGTGCAAATAATGCCTTATATTGCCTTGGCCAACCAAATGGGGCTCATTTTGCAAACTCAAAAGACCTAAAAACACCATTTTTTTGCCTCCAAGCTAAAATAGTTGATTTTTGCAGGTTTTCTCTTTTTTTCAAAGGTGAGACCATGAGAGCTACGAAGGAGTTCAACTAATAAAAACAAGGGAGAAATAGGTGCGCTAAGAAGATCAAACAATCGAAGGTGAGTGAATCTATCCTCTCTTTTTTAAGTTTTCAATAATTTTTTTAAAGATTTTTGAAGTTTTTTTTTGTTTTTCTAGTAAGCTTTGAATTTTTTTAAGCACCTTTTATGCAAAATAAGGGGTTATAATGCCTATTTTTTCTTAAAAAAATGACTTCTTGTGTTGTTAATTTGTTTTAGTTTTTATTTATTTTAGGTTCATAACTTCATATAGAATGGCCGATAGTTCTACTTCAGTTGGCATAGGTACAAAGAGTCAATTTAAATATGATCCAGCCTCACCTCTTTGGCGACATACGACAATGATTCAACAACTTCCCAATGGTGGGGGTTTTGTTTGGTGTTGCAACCAATGTGGAAATACACATAAGAGCTCGTACTTTCGAGTGAAAGTCCATTTATGCGCTATTGGTCAACAAGGAATAAGAGTTTTCCCTTGGCCAAATAAAAAATGGTTGTCAAAGGAGCAAATAATGGCTTATATTAAAGAACAAGAGGACGTTGAGAATGCACTTAAAAAATCAAAGGCTATAGACCATCCTCTTACCAAGAAAAGTAAAAGTAAAATCTTGCAAAAACCTAGTGGCTTATCACAATCGGCTGGCCCACATCCTTTCATGGAAATGAAACAATCTTCTGAAGGAGAAAATATTTCAGTGACACAAAAAAGAGGCCCATTGGAGAGAGCCTTCAAAAATGAAGCAAGGGAGTTGGTAGATGAGAGCATCGCACATTGCATTTACGACAATGGGCTTCCTTTCAACATTGTTAGATCACCTTATTGGTGGGAAATGGTGAGAGCCATTTCTAATACAAGTTTCGATTATGTTAGTCCTGGGCATGAAAAGGTGCGAACCACCTTATTGGCGAAGGATAAATCTTTAGTAGAGGCAGCATTGAGAGTAATCAAGGATACATGGGTCGAAAAAGGTGTGTCCATCATTTCTTATGGATGGAAGGATTGCAAAAATAGACCATTGATCAATGTTATAGCAATGTCCCCTAAAGGGGCGATGTTTTTGAAGGCAGTTGATTGTGAAGGGCAAATAAAAGATGCAAGTTTTATTGCCAATATCCTCATAGAATCCATTGAAATGGTGGGGTCTAAAAGTGTTGTCCAAGTCATAACGGATAATGCTAAAAATTGTAGGGCAGCTAGGGCTATAGTGGAGGCTAGATATGATCACATTTTTTGGACACCATGTGCAGTCCACTCACTCAATTTGATAATGCAAAAGATTGGTACACAAATTGAGTGGGTCAAGCAAATCTACACGGAGGGCAAGGAGATCCAAATGTTTGTGAGTAATCATCATATGTCACAAGCCATCTTCAAGACCTTCTCCAAGTTGGAGTTGTTGAAGGTGATTTAAATTTGATTTTTTAATATATTTTTTTATTTTTTTATTTTAATTTTTCATTGCTGATTTGTGACATGCATTTTCTTACCATGTTAGGTTGTTGAAACTCGATTTGCATCTCACACAATTGTCTTAAGACAACTTGTGAAGGTGCGAGAGGCCTTGAGTTCTATGGCAATCAACAGCTTGTGGAGTGTATGGAAGCAATCAAGCACAAAAAGAGCCCAAAAAGTGAAAGCAATGACCTTAGATGATGAGTGGTAGGCTCGTGAAGAATATGTTATAAATTTCACCGAGCCTATTATAAGCATGATTAGGTATGCTAATACTGATCGCCCCTGTTTGGGTGAAATTTATGATGCAATGGATTTCATTGTGGAGAAAATAAGAACAATAATAGATGCCAAGGAACATGACCCAACAGAAACATTTTTCAAAACTGTGCAAAAGATTATTATTGACCGTTGGAACAAGATGACCACCCCTTTACATCTCTTAGCATTTGCTTTGTCACCAAAGTATTATAGCAAAGAGATACTTTCATTGCCGAGGAGGGTGGCACCATATAGGGATGCGAAGGTTGCTGCTGACTATAAGGCTGCATTTAAAAAGATATTTCCAGATGAAGATATCCAAAGCATTGTCATGAGCGAGTTTAGACAATTCATATCTTCAAAACATCATGATGTTTTCGCTCGTCTAGACAAATATAGGAAACATGCTAATGATTGGTGGTATTTGCATGGTCAAGGCTCCAATTACTTGCAGCCTCTTGCAATTAAAATACTCTCCCAAGTATGTATCTTTTTATTTATTTTATTTTTCGTTTTTCATTTGATGATATTATGCTATATATTATCAGCAAGTAAAATTAACTACTAAATGTTGTATGCATACTCAACAGGTTGCAAGTTCCTCTTTAGCTGAGCAGAATTGGAGTACATACTCCATCCACTCGATCAAGTGCAATCATTTGGGTGCAAAAAAAGTAGAGGATTTGGTCTATATACACTCCAACCCTCTTCTCTTATCACATAAGAAACCTGAATACAATGAGGGTGTGACAAAGAATTGGGATCTCGCCCCTAAGTGTGCTGATTTAGATGCTACAGTTGCACAAATTGCCTCAGCTTCTATAGATGACAATGAGGCAACTGATGCATTTAATGCACCTAGTGGGAGTTGCAATCCAATTGATAGTGGTTCAAATGAAATTGAACCAATTGAGGACCACAACCTTGATGCTTTTGATGAAGACAAATTTGAAGAATACTAAATTAAATATTGATTGTAATTTGAATTTTCAATGTGTAATGACATTTTAAGACTTGAGTATTTACTATTTACATTTTTGCAAATAATGAATATGATTTTATGAGGTATTACCGTATTTCAATATTCTATTTACTGGCAATTATGTTTAATACTAATAGACTATAGTTTATCAATTATCATTTATGTCTAATGAATATTTGAATATCATTGTTCTTATAATTAAATTTATAATTTTGAACATGCTTATGAGTCTATGGCATTATGTTTATAATTTAATAATTTATAAATTATATATATAATATATATATATACTCTTGTACCCGTACCCAAGAAAAAAAAATTGCCGTACTGACGTACCCGCATTCGTACCCGTACCTGAACAGGCAACTTAGCTCCTAATGTCAAGTTTCCAATGGAAAAATATAAGGAATAGCATTCTATGTCTCCTAGGCATGCTCCTAAGCCTCCCGCAGTCAAATTGTCAACAACCAAATAGATGAAAATTGTTTTGTCTTAGGTGCACCCAATAGAGGCCTAATGTCAAATAACAAAATGAAAACATGTGTGAAAACCAAGAAGCATACCTTTCATACATCAAAATCAAGGTTTCTTCTTCAAAACACAAAGGGAGACCATTAAAGCAGGCTTCCTAAGCATCTTGTGGGTCTCCAAGGATCAACACTTGTGTTCATCATAGACATGAAATAGGTACAGAATACAAAATTACATAATTTTTTGAGGAAGGAATTACACTTAAATCACCAAGATTGATCATCAAGTTTCCATACTCCTTCAAAGGAGATGCCATGGTCAAAACATAATAGATTCATTAGAATCATTGCCAAGAGCCAAGAGTTCAATTGGCTATTTTTAGCCCAAGTTATTTTTAGCCATCACTATTTTTGAGAAGATAATCATATTTTGAGAAATCTATTTTTTATAATGGCCATTTATAGATCGACTATTTCTAGATAACCTCCTAGAAGATCTATTCTAAATGTGTGCCCAATTTCTTAAGTGAACATTTTGCAGAAATCTTTACAGCTTATGCCTCTTTTCCATGCTCAAAAATTCCCTTATTTGCTCTCAGAAACTCCCACATGTATTTTTCCCTTATTTGCTGCCAATGTTGGCATCTAGAGCTTCTAATTTTCATCATTATTTCCTTTCAAAAAAGCTGCATCCTTACCAACCTAAAACAATTCTTAGTAGAAAATCCAAGACCAAGACATGACAATTTTCCCAACTGACGAGAAAGACAAAAAATTGAATTGGATTTTCACACAAATGACAACTAATTTGACAACAAATGAGCAAAAGGTAGTATGAAGTTCAATTATTGAGTTTTGTAATTGTACCAACACTATCCGACATGGATTTGTAGAGGGAATTTTCTTCATCAAAATTCATTTTAAAGTGAATCAAAGTTAAAACAACTAGAGCCATCATTACAAGTAAAAGTTTGTATGTTTTCAAAAATCACGTCTAGGGCTTACAAAACAAGATTTTCAAATATGTATAGGGTTTACAAGAGAGGATTTTCAAAAACATGACTCCAATTTGCGGAAAAGGAAACATCATACCCAAAGAAAGAATACTAATGTCTAGGTTTTGGAGGAATTTACAAGGTAGTGCCATATTCAAAAAAAGAAGCATCAAGCGTAGAGCAAGGCCAAGTTATCTTTTTTGTGCCTAGGGTTCTTAAAATAAAAACAAATTGTCCATTCACTGATTTGCAAATTTAGGTCTTTGAAAAAAATTCCTATAATTACATATTTTCTTCTATTATGGAATACTAGTTTCAAACTATTATCATCCATCCATGCTTGTATCCAATTTTCCTATGATCAACAACAAAATTAGGCATGTAATTACACAATATTTACATTTAGGCTAAAAGGAAAATAAGAGAAATAAGATCACTAGGCAGATTTGAGATAGCAGATTGGTACAGGTGGTTGGTTTCTATTGAAATGAGAGAGGAAAAATCAAGATTGCTCTCGAATCAAAATTCAGTCATTCATATTGCACTCTAAACTATTACATAAAATTGCCTTCATAAGGCCATTATTCCCGTACGGGAATATAACTTCCAAAACCAATTTTATTTATTAAATTAACAATAGCATGTTAATTTATTTATTATTAACTAATCTATGTCAAGCACTAATTCCTAACACCCCCCTTTAGTGCTAACATAGGAACCTTTTTATTCTGTGTTGTAACATATCAATGGTTGGCTTTGGTTTTTGCCTGCATCTTCTAAATTGGCCCCCTTTAATGGAAAAAATTCTGAATTAAAACTAGGAACTCTCCACCTGGCCAATCCAGTTAATCACTAATGGTGCATATGTCTTGGGACACAAATTTGCACATAGTAACTCCCACACTCCAGAAAATTGCTGTTACAAATTATCAACCCCCTGATTTAAGTGTATCGCTTAACCAGTCCAATCCTTCAAATAAACCTTCACCCTTTAAAGCAAATGTCTTAAATATAGCCCATTGACGATTTTTTATTTTGTGTAATTCAAGAGACTCAGTAACTGCAGCCTCATCAAGGGCACCTAGAAGATCCTGCTTGTTTTCATAAATGAGTAGAGCTGCTCCTTTCAGTTCCTCTTCCTCCAAAATAGAACGAAATTCTTCTTTCACTGTGACTAAACGCCTCTTTTCAGCACAGATTACTCCTGAGCCAAAGACAAATATGTATCCAATATTTATTATGTTCTCAGCAATAGTGGAGATATGATCTACAATGTGATGGCAATACTTCTCCCGTGAATACAGATTCAAGACCCAATCAAGTCACTCAGATAACATACAGAGGTTAATAACGATGATTATAGAGTGCAATTACCTCTTCACAGTATCAGATGTATAAGGAGGCTCCCAAGCACTAGATTGAGGGAAAAAAAAAAAAATTGGGATGATAACAATGGACAGAATGAGTGTTTAAAGTTTAAACTATGGAAAGATTGAACACAATGGAGAGACAGAGAAGGAATGCAGATGAATGATGGAGTCAAAAGGATTTTGCACATGGTCTACATCGCTCACCTGTTGACGAATGCAAGAATGGTAGAAAACAATAGCAGTTGCACATGGTCTTCACTACAGTACCATTGTAAACACCGCTTTGGATGAAAGACAACCAAATGGAAGGCAAACAGAGAGATCAAGCAACTTGCTCTAATACCATATTGAAATGAGAGAGGAAAAAACGAGATTGCTCTCGAATCAAAATTCAATCATTCATATTGCACTCTAAACTATTACATAAAATTGCCTTTATAAGGCCATTATTCCCATCCGGCAATATAACTTCCAAAAACAATTTTATTTATTAAATTAACACTAGCATGTTATTTATTTATTATTAACTAATCTATGTTAAGCACTAATTCCTAACAGTTTCTAGGTTATGCTCAAAGTCAGGAATTTGTCATTGCCTACATCAACTATCACAATACTGAAAAACCAGAAATCTGCACAATCAATAATGAAATCATTGCAAAATTCACTTCTAATTATATGGAAGTGCCACTATTTTGTTGTCGTACAAGGAAGTTCAAGAGATGAAATTGGAATAATATGAGAATGTAATGGACAATAATCAAGAAGAGTGCCAAAAGAAAATCAAAGAGTACTATTGAAAGAATAGAAAAGACCAAAACAAATTTCAAAGATAAAGAGAAGAAATGAGTTCAAGGAAGATTTGGGCATTATGATCACTTTTTGAATTTTTTCATGGGACAAGAAGTGGCCTAAACATTCAAAACTTGAATGTTCTATATAATGAATGTCATTTATTAAGGCACAACTATCTTGGACTAGGACTTTTGATAAGGTGGTTGTATTCATAAACAATTGTGTGAATTCAATCAAACTAGAAAATATCACATCTTCTCATACTTAGTCTATAGTATGTTCAAGACTAGATGCTTTGCAAGGTTAACCAAGATAGAAGGATCGCAATATTGTACAAGTTTATACCCATCACCACCAATTCGAATATAAAGACTTAATGATATCAAGTTTCCACAATCCATAATGTTCTTTTTTCAATGATTTCTGGATTTGATTGTGTGAGAACTTTTGCATCAACGTTTCGGATCACACTCTGTGATCCATCATCAGGATGAGAGCAAAGAGCCAAAGGAGAAAAATATAAAGACTTATTAAAATCTAAGTTGTCAGTTCTAGTACGGGGTCAAGTATGGCTACCGTGTTCAAGTATGCTAATACAACAAAAAAATCTTGGGAATACGATATAGCCTAGGTTCAGTTGTATAACATATATATGCAAAAAATTTAAAACATACATAAAATTGAAAAAACATTAAATATATCATATAATAACAATGGTAGTTGAATTTTTTATAGTATGATACTTCATCCTTGATCAATGATAGTGAAAAAGATAATATTAATTGTCAATTTACAGTTCAAATTTTCAATATTATGTCTAAGACTCCACAATCAAGATTTAAATGAAAATCATTACAATTACAAATTTCAAAAATTTGTATCTTTGTCTTCAATCCTCATCGAAAGCATTTAGATCAAAGTCATCAATTAGTTCAACATCATTTGAATCACAAGCTAATGGAGTGCCACTCCCATTAAGTAAATTATGTGTGGGAACTTCGTCATCATCTACACTAACTCTGGCAAGCTCTATAATAGAAGCATCCAAGTTGGCACACTCTAATCTCAATTCTTCATTGCCCCTCCTTGTAGTCAACTTTCTTATATGATAGGAGAGGCAAGTTGGAATGGATATAGATCGATTTTTTTATGTTTTTTGCAACTAGTTATGCTTCACTGAGTGGATAAAAGAGTATGTATTCCAATTCCATTCAATTGAAAAAGAACATGCAACCAATTGAAATTGGAAAGAAAGTCAATAAAACATAAAAATAAAGAATGCAAAAGAATGGAAAGTACTAAGAATGTTAAAAATAAAAATTCCTTCCTTGTGATAGAATTTTGATTGCAAGAGGCTAGAGGAACAAATAACCTTGTCCATGGAGGTCCCATCATGTATGAGCATTTTGCTTGTATTGGTCTCAAAGAGCACAAATATTGTGATCTCCTCTTAAGATGGATTTTCCAAACTCTTTCCTAACATTATCCACCACTTCTTGATCTGAGAAGATTCTTCAAAATGGTATCTTATACATATTAGCGACTTCACTATCTCTATATGATGCAATTCTCCTTGGCAAAGAAATTATCTCTATGCTATAATATTTGGGGGATAATGCATATACAAGGCGATGCAAGTGTGTGTTCATCTTGTTCTAGAAGTCATCAATAATTTTTTCCTCACTTTGAAAATATGTTTCTTTGAGGTCATTCTCCTCCTATGCTATTATGACCTTAATTTTTTTTATCATGGATTCCATGCCATCATAGATTTCCCTCAAGCATGTCCAATCTATATTACCAAATCTGATCATACTCATGATAGGCTTGATGAAACTCAAGACACGGTCCACACATGCCCATCAATCATCATCAAAGATCAATGACTTGACCTTTTGGACCTTTTCTAAAGATGACTACCAAATATTCCATTGGTAGCTAATGACCATGGCACCCGACACCTCTTGTGTATCTTCTATCCACACTCCATTTATAATTGCTAGTAAAGGAATTGCCTATGGGAAATATAAATGTTCAAAGCAATTAATATTATCTTTGATAGTATGATACTATCAATTTATATTTCCCAATGGTGAATTTCGCTACACTTGTTGCAAAAATTTATTGTTCTAAGTCCTCTTTCTCTATGTATGTGGAGATTGTTATGATATATGCAGTTTTTTCATATTCATTAAATCGTTTATGAGAAAATTTTCATTTATTTTAATACAGGTTATTTGTCATGTCCTGAATTCTCAATAAGTTGGGCCGACATAAAACCAGTGTTTATTAACACTATAATTAAGTATTTAATAAATAACTAAATAATAAAATATATTTTGTGGCCGACCTGCCTTTGGGTTGGCACCTTCTTAAATTTGAATTTGATTTTCTATTGAGGCCGACTTCAATTGAAGTGGCAAATAAATTAGTATTTATTGAAGATCTTTGGAGAGTTGGTATCATGAAATCTGGGAGTAATCTCTATGTTGGTGTGAGAGCGTAGCTGGTCAGCCAAGCACTCAGGGTGTGTAGCTCTCCTGGGTCGATTTCATGTTCATGTTTTCAGTAACACTTTGCTCATTCCAGGTCATATTTCCATTACAGGTTACAGAGTGAAAGGAGCGATACTTGCCCGTCATCCAGGCAGAGCCTTTGGCTCTAGCTGGCACTATCTCAAGCTCCACCACCATTCGATTGCCAGGTCTAGATTTACACTCGGGTCGGTGCGATCTTCATCTCAAAGCAATAAGAATTGGCACAACTCCCTGAGGATTAACACTGATCTCTATTGCACAATCGGCATTCACGGAAGGGACTTGGTCATCCACCTTATCCAGAACAAGCGCATAGCACAGGATCGTCATCAATCATTCATTGCGTCTATAGTCACAACCGACTATCATCAGGCAGTGTTGAGGAATTAGTGTTGAGTAGGAGGATACTATCGCGTTCTATGCGATTGATGTCACACTTGTGAGTGAAGATCGTTGGTTAGTAAGATCGCCATTTCCTGATTGACTCCCAATATATGCGGCTCTGCATTCTCTTGCTATGTACTCTTAACTCTGCCAACTCCAAGGAGAGCAAGTAATAGTCATACTATGGCCATGGATGTAATCTGTTAGATATCGCATTTATTTCTAAGTGTGATTTTAATTCTGGAAATTGCTGTGTGTCGATTCATTATTCTAGCATTACTGGTTTCAATACAAATTGGCTTAATCAGTATTTGCAAAGCTTTAAGTTGACAGTAGATTCGTGCCCTAGAATACTACATTATCAATAATTATAAGTTTTGTATTGCGGTTATAGTTAATTTGGGAGTTTGTAGCTTTGTATGCAGTACTTGTGCATTTAGTTAATGAAATCTTGTCCTATGTGTAATTAGAATCTTCTAATAAGCTCTTGTGTTCAGATATTTCTTCTTGTCTACTTTTAGTTAGTAAATTTGTATGTGTTTGTATTGTAGTAGCTTAAGTTGATAGTATAAGTCATAAAAAAATAAAATATGTGTTGAAGAAATATTGCAGTCTTGTGCTCCTACCCAAGAACAAAAAATAAGATAATTTAATTTTGTTTGCATTAAGCGTCTAAAATCCCAGAGAAAATCTTGTGCATACCATGTATAGCTGTAACTCTTGTCCATAGTTTAGTGTTCTTGGGTTTTTAGTTTAGATTCTCTATTACATCAGAGCTTCCCCTTCTAATTCAAAGAAAGGTTCCACCTTTGAAATATTTCGAACCAATTTTTTCAAATTTTGATTACAATAAGCAATGCAACACACATCTGTTAGGGTTAGCACTTAAACCAAAATGATGCGGAATTCAACTCTAACCAAGGATGTACACCAAGGTCCCGAGTTGGGCAAGGTGTGAGCATGTGGTCAGAGGATCCCAATGCAATGCTGATAAAAAGAACTCTAACCAAGAATGCGCCGAATGACGACGAGCATATGGTCAGAGGATCCCTACCAACTACTATGCTAAAAGTAAACTCGACGCCGAGAATGTGGTTTCCAACCCAAGGTGGGAATGGAGCTACCATATGGCGGAGATACTAAAGAGCTACAATGCGATATTCAAAGTAAGATAGGCGGCAAGCCAGCCTCTTCCACTTATTCAACGGGTATTACAATGAAGCATAAGAAGAAGAAGAAGATTGCTGGCAATACTACTGTTCAGCTTACAATAATTAGAGAGTGCCTGCCAATAACATAGAATAAGAAGGTCTAACAATGCTGCAATATAGTATAATGTCTTCTCAATGCTCACAATGACTTCCCACCCAAACCCCACTCAAATGACGAACTTTATGCAAACTGATATGACTGAACATGGACTGAAATGGCCTAACCAGCAACACAAAACCCTACTAAAATGCTCACAACTCACTCAATTCTCAACCAAAAGACCTCAAATCAAATGCATTATCTCCCTAGGATGAAGGCGCCCAAGTTACATCAAAGAAACTCCTCACAACTCAAGTATTTTATTAAGCACGCATTCCAATGCAGCCAAGAGAGGGGCGGCCTACAAGGAGGGGTGATTTTCTTAAATAAAAACAAAGTCTTCACCAAAAAATCTGCAAATTAGCTCAAGAGGTCGCCACACAATGAAGAATGGATTTATGCAATACCCAGAATGAGATTATTTTTATTTTTTGAAATATGAGCATAAACAACATGCAGCTATAAAGCAAGAACAACTCCAAAATTTCACTAACATGCAAGAAATAGAACTATAAAGCTACAATGCAAACCTCACTACAAAATTCTCTCAACAACAAGCTAACTTCTCCACTAGATGCTATCTTTCAAGCACGAAGTCGAGCCAAGGCTAGGAGGCATACATTCCTCGAAGCAATTCCAGTACCATTTCGGCAGCATAACATTACTGAAGTCATAAGAATCCAAATGAAGGGAAGAGGTCTCCTTTTATAAGCTCATCAAGAAATCTCTAGATGCTTCTAGAAAGTGCGCCCTAATTTCAAATTTGAAATTGACTTCATTTCCCTCCAAAAGAAGGCATCCCTTTTCTCAAGGCTTTATTTTTTGACTTTATTTTAATTCACTTTTTCTCCACAAAGTTGGCGTCCCATTTCCAAGCAAGATTTTGGACCTTAGAAAATATTAAATAACCTCAATGAGGCGTCCACCCATGAAAACCACCTTTTAAAACAACTTGAAGTGAAGCACTAGGCCAAGGGGGGGTCAACATTAAAATATAACATTATTTAATTCAACTTGACTTATCTCTCCAAAATGCATCCCAAGGCCAAGAATGAACAAACCAACTGAACTGATTGAAGAAGGGAGCCAACTGTGCCGAAAACAACAGGACCACTGCCAGAAATAGAATTTACTAAAAATAGTAAATTCTTGAAGGTGCTCGGAACGCAAAGCAAGTCACACCACTACGAAGCTCTCTGAAAACCCAGAAAGAATCC
Source organism: Sequoia sempervirens (assembly GCA_007258455.2). Taxonomy (NCBI): domain Eukaryota; kingdom Viridiplantae; phylum Streptophyta; class Pinopsida; order Cupressales; family Cupressaceae; genus Sequoia; species Sequoia sempervirens. The sequence goes on along the minus strand of VDFB02307785.1, from coordinate 17,231 downwards.
GCAATTCAATCTCCAAATTTCGAGCAACAACAACCTCCAAAACAGGAAACCCTAATTTCACCTTCCGAGTAGCCTACGGGTCTTCGGAATAGGCCAACGGTCAACAGAATTGATCATGCTCAAGAAGGGGACATTACAACCTTACACATTGTTTCATTTTGTGTTGTCTAAAAGGGACAAACTAAAATGCTAACACCATACACTCTTACCTCTTGTTGAAACTTGTAAAAACATAGTCTTTGCTTCCTTGTGAAGGAATGATCCAGACCCAACCAATATATGTTCATAGTAGGAAACATTTAGCGGGAGTCTGTAGGTGGCAGATGAGACAGTTAAATGCATTGGCAATGATGAATATCATTTCAAGTGGCAGAGATGTGCTAAATAGGGATAGTCCATCGATGACAAGGCTGAAGAAGAGCCTGAAGAAGGAGGGCTTGACAGCACCTTGGATGACAAAAGTGAAGATTAAAAGGTGTACAACAGATTTATGTCATAGAAGCAGCAGTGTAGTGTATTTTAGATGGTCATATCACCAGTCCCAATCTGATGCAAGCAACGAGTTCAAACAAAATAGGTGCTTAGGAGAGGAGGCAGGTCTTCAAGTGACAACTTAAATAAAGCAGTGCACCTAGTTTCTGTTAATAGTGACAACTGTCCAAAATGTGCACCTAGGAAGTATAGTCCCTATTGCATGCGTCTAGACGTCTAAAGTCAAAAGAACAAGGTGAAATCAAGTGTCTAACGTTGTCTCACTAGCAAGGACATGAAAATTGCACAATTAGGCACTTATGCAATGGAAAAATACATAAATCACATGATCAAGAGCTATTAACACCAAAGGCAAGTGAATCATACGACTAGGGCTTCATTCGCTGCAAACAACACTAATATTACACCCCTTTGTCATGCTCAGTGAACAACTAGCAACCAATCACATGACTAGCATTATTGATGTTGGTCACTATCATAAAATCTTGCAACTAAGACCATGTTCATCAGTAACTCGCATGATCAGGGGTATATACAGAAGCAATCAATATAAACTAGGTTCCTTTTCAGATGTTCAGTTACCTACAATTAGAAGTAAAAGGTATCTAGGCTGCTCCCACTAAGATAAGAATCATGGAGGGAAGAAACAAACATCTAGTTAACATCACTGGTGGCTTATGCAGGTCAGAGAGGTTCCCATAGAGCAGCAAATAGCCTGTTTCAATTGCATGTAACAGCAGTTCTACATTTGTGCATAATGGTTTTCATACCCCTGAATTCATGCATGAATCAGCAAGCTCTCAGCCTCTCCAAGAAAGAGGAAGTTATTTGTAAGAGCAACATCTTGATTTGGCATGATGGCAATCACCATATCCCCGTTTTCATACAAATACCAGCAGTTTTGACAGTCAGCACAGTGATGTACAAGGGTGCTTTTAGTCCAAATCCCATTTTATTAAGTGTTTCGGCTACTAGGGTTTTCACTGATTCAAAACCCCCCTTACGGCCTTCTAGAGTTTCTGATTTTTTCTGCTGATTTACCAGTTTAACTCTCTAAGGTTTTGTTGTTTTGGAACTCGCTTTCAGTTATCTTATGCTTAGTAGTGCAGTGACAAAGTTGTTTAGGGGTTTATGTTATCGGGTTGATTTGAGGTAAAACCCTTGGGTTTCAAACCATATTTTCAGCAAGCATTGAAAGAAGTATCAGACATGTTTCAAATTCAAGGTTTCAAATCATATCATCATGCTAGAGTTTTGTAATGTCCCTTCCTTAGGCGTTCAAATCTGATGCAGAGGTTGACCTATTACGAGGGTTCCTATAGGTCAGCAGTATGGATAGGGGACCCGTTTCGAGGTTGTGGAACCTTGCAGGGAGTTGTTCAAGCCTTTCAGAGTCGAGTTCAGTTGATTAAGCCAAGGATAAATTGGAAATAATAAAGCTGGTTTTAATGGAATAGTGAAAGGTGAATAGTAACAGCAAATTAGAAAGTGAATAGTGAAAAGTGCACCCCCATCCTAGAACTTAAGTTGTTTTAAAAAGGGGGCCAAGTTCACAAAGTAAAATTAGACCCTCAATGTTATTTTATGAATTTTTAGGCCAAATAGTAACCCCAAAAAGGGTTGACCCCTCTTGGTGAAAATAAAAAGGCATTTTTGTCTATTTTGGATTCATTCTTATGACTTCAATTTGAGAGCAGCAGCAAACTTGAGGTTTTGAAGAGCTTGGAGCTTCCAGGGACGCAAACTTCTCGAAGAATTTTGAGATTTGGACGAAAACCCATTTCTGCTGGTGACAGGATTCAACATTATCCAGCTTCAGTGTGGAGTTGGCAGCATTATTTGGGGTTATAATTGCAGATCAGTCCATTTTGAGGACAGAAATTCACATCAGATTGCAGATCAGTCCTTTTAGAGGACATTTCTACCATCTTTCAGCAGTTGCACAGGCAGCCGCACCATTTGGGCTTCAAAACCTTAGTGCTAGGTGAATTTTTTGAAGTTTTGGAGCTGAGAAGTTTCATACAGCAGTGGCACAACTCCTCTCACAACTAGAAACAAAGTGGGTAGTCATTTGTAGAGTTGGGAGAGTTCGAATTTCCTGTATCAGGGTTATATCAGACCTGAAATTTCAGTTGCAGCCTTGTAAAAAGTCATTTCCTAGTCTTTGGGTGAATGAGTATGTTGCAATTGGCCCATATCTATGTAATTTCAGTCTTTTAATTAATAGAATCATCGCATGTTTGATTATTTTTCCTTTATAAGCATTGTACATGTCATGCAATTCACATAAAACTCCAAAAAACACAAAAAAATCAGAAAAAACATGAAACACACAAAACAAAACCTATTCTATACGCTGGTCAAAGACTTCAAGGAAAACCAAAATCAAAACATTCAGATCAGATTTGAGGAAGGAATCTTTTAAGTTTTGTCTTTAGTTTTCAGCCCTTTCAAAACCCTAGATTTGAGTCATTCAAATTTGGAATGGTGAAGTTTTATGGTGGATAGGTTTTAGTGTCCTTCAGACTGAGTATCCATCAGTTTCAAAGCAAGAGGCTGTTTCAGAATCTTAGAAGACATTCATGCATGAAATTTCTATTTCTAGCAATGGCTATTTTTTATTGTTGCTATTCTGATGGTTTTGTTTCCAGACAAAGCGTCAGATCCTATTATTAAGTTGTTTTTGTTAGAAGTTTTGTTTATTAGTTGTTTGGAATAGTTTTGCTTTAAAATAATTTCCATCCTATTTTTCTTTAGCTTTTAGGGGTTGTTTTATAACTTTTATTTTTGAGATAAATAATTATTATTTTTAAACCCTTAGGATTGGATTTTCCTTTTAACCTATAAATAAATGCTTTGGGCACAAGAGATGGTTAAGTAGTTGAAGTTATCATGCTGCCAAATTGTGATTTGAGTGTTGGATCTGGAGTTTCATGTGTTTTATAGTGTGTTGGATCTTGTTGATTGAACTAGAGAAGTGAAGAATAGTGTTAAGCTTTGTATTAACATTGTGATTCATCTTAGTAGTAAGTTCATGAGCATCTAAGTTATTCTATTTGCGAAATCTTACATTGTTGATGTCTGATATAAGTATTTTACTTATCTTTTTCTCATAAATGTGGACCTGCTGATCTCTGATTTCAGCCAGCTTGTTCATGAGAGAAGAAACAAATCAAGGCTTGTGCTCATTCCAAAGACAAAAAAGATAGGACAGAATTTCATTTCAGTTATTTTCATTTATATCCCCACCCTCAAAAAAATTGTAAAGTGTGCATAACTCTTTATTTTGTTCATAGTTTAGATTCTAGGATAGCTTTAGCTTTTAGTCCAGTGTTCCACGAGGACGCATCCCCCCCCCCCAAATCCCCATGTTTCCGAGACAAGGATGTCTCAAGGACATGGGGACAGGTCGAGACGTCCCCTCACCATACCTCCACCACCACCAGAACATCAAGATGGTTGGGAGACGCCAGGGACGGCTTGAAGTCTCTGAGACATCTCAAGGACGCCTAGAAGTCTCTGAGACGTCCCGGGGATGCCCAAAAGTCTCCCAGCCTAGGATGTGCAAAAGGTGTTTTTTTTTTCTAATTTATTTTTAATACTTGGAAATTCGTGCCTTGGGCCAAGTCCTAGAGGCAAGTGGGACCCCTCCATTGTTTCTAACCTCTACAAAACACTCTCAAATACTCTATTTTTCTCACATTTGGTTTTTCATGTTTAGCAACAGCTAGGTGAAGAGAGAAAACAGTGAGAAGAGTGAGTGATTAGAGGCCTCTCTTCACTACGTTTTGACATTTTGTACTTATTTTGATATCAATGTATCATACTACTCATTGTAATCATCTTTATGATATTTTCAATATAATAGAAATCTCCAATTGGCAATTTGACATTTTCATTTGTCAAATTTTATTTAGTATTGAAGTATTTAAAATGTTAGTATTTGCAATTTTGCTATTTTACTAATTTGCCAAAGTTTAATTTGAAATGTAACTCTTAAACATCATTTTATAACTAGTTTTTCAAGTACGATATGTATATCAGTGCCCCCCTCACCCCCCGCCCTCCCCCTCCGCCACGCCCCTCGCCGCTATCCCCGAACTTAGACCCTTTGTCCCCCCATCCCCAAAACCAGTGTCCCCATCAGGAAACTCCGTGGAACACTGGTTTTTACACGGAACTTCCTTTTATAATTTGAAAAAAGGTTCATCCTCACATATTGTTTTATTTTGTGTTGTTTCAAAAGAGAAAAATTAAAACACTAACATATTGTTATTAAATGGCTAAAAGTTATTCCTTCTTGGAGAAAGCTGATAGTAATAGTTTACAAACTTGGCAACTCATTAAGTACTCACAGAACTCTTTATTGGGCAAGTATTCACCATATTAACTCACTTATATGTAGATGAGTTTCTGGTGAGTTTTGCCAAGGAACTCGCACAAGTACTTAGTGAGTCCAATGCCAAAACTTGCTAAATGCATGATTCTCAGGTGGATGCTAAAAAAACACACAAATTACACTCAAAAAAACTTATTTTTAAACCCTCATGCCCGCACATCTTCTTCGCACAGCATTTTTGCATCCTTTGAGCATCCATGAGCGAACTGGAGAGGATTTGAACAGCAGATTTGAGAAATCTCAAGTTTCCAAGTTAGTTCTTCTTTTTCTCTTTTTCCAATCACCTAAATTTGTTCTAAAATGTTACTACTAAATTTGTAAACATTTTTTACAATTTTACATGCAAGCAATTCAATTTATAGAAAAAAATTTGTTGAATTATACTAAATTTTTTTTAATGAAATCAGTGATTTATTTCTTAAACAAAGGGTTTTATGCTTTAGAATCAAAAAAATATTATTTTGGTTCAATTAATTAATGGCATTGCTATTCAATTACCATATTACATTTGAAATGCATTATATATGAATTTTATTTTATTTCTTGTATTCAAATCAGTTTTTTTAAATGTTTTTTTTTATTTAAACATGTTGCAAATTAGATACAATGGTATCTAGTTCTGCATCAGGCTCAACATTAGTTAGTGGAAGCCTTCCCATCATAAGCCATGACGCCACTTGAAAATATGCCATAATGGGACCAGAATTAGTGAGTGCAATTTACTTCTCATAATTGAAGAAGACTAATGGACACATGATGTAGAGCGAATTTCACGAGCCTTACCAAACTGGCAAAATTTGCAGCCAACACTAATTTAAATTGACAATTTGGTTTGTCAATCCAATTCAACTTTAAAAAATTCAAATTCAATTAACACTAAAGTTCGTTAAATAGGTAATTCAATTATCTTGATTGCTTCTCATTCCAGGCAAATACATTTTACAATCTGCCAGTCAATTTGAATTCAAAGTATAACTCCTCTGTTTAGACACTCCCAAACTCAATCCTCTGTTTGGACACTTTATTACTCTTTGTTCATTCTTCACATTCTTCTACAGCTGCGCGACTTATCCTCTCCAACTCTCCTCATTTTGTCATGTAATCTCCTCTCCTTGCTTGGCTGTGACTTGTCTCTTTCCTCCACTAATTCATTTTCATCTGTTTTTTTTTTTTAATCTCCCCTGTAGCTGCACGCCACTCTCATCATTTTTTTTCATCAAATCCACGATCTCTTCCCTTTGACTGCGGCCTGCCCTTTCATTTTTATCTGCAAGTTTTTAAAAATCATATATGGACGATTTTCATTTGGATTACCTTCTCTGTTTCATGGCTATCATCACATGCCATCCACACCCTCAGTAATCTCCTTAATCTGTAGTATGTGTGGTGCCCTCTCTTACCTTCATGACTTCTCTCTTAGATTGCCTGAATTCCCTTTATTTTGTTTTTTAACATTTTTTTCTTTTCACCTTTCACTACCTCCCAAATGCCTCTTTTCTTGAAGTCCAATAAAATAAATAATAGATTTTCTTTTTATTTTCCTTTAATTGCTTCTCTCTGCTTGGTATGAAGTAGAAGGAAAAGAATTTAATTACTCGTAATTCAAACTCCAGAGCCAAAGTGATAGGCTGGAAACAAAATCGAACTCCACCATCACATATCGGCAATCACACACCGCCTGGGCAATTTTTGTTGAATCAGAAAATATGGCAGAATTGTGCCAGTCAATGAAATAGATGAATAGTTTATTTTGATGCCACAACTGCTATACTGGAAAACCAAGTGTAAAACCATTAAACCGATCTCCCAACAAAATACGTACAACCGCTATACTGTTAGCTCTTTGCAAGTTGAATTATTACAAGTTGATAATTCTAAATTCACCATTGCAGTATATTCATTGTTATGAATGAATATGTATGTTGTATTGAATCTGTTACCCTGAATAGACATCAATTTGTTCAGTTTCTCCCATAGCCTCAGAATTGATTTTACAATGATAAATCTTAAAATCAACCATTTAATATTTTCGTATTTGTTTGAAATTTTTGCATCTGAAACAACTAGACATATATCCTTGCCATAAACTATACGAGTTAATCTGCTAGGCGTTGAGTCATAGATCCGTAGCATTTTCACACTTAGTGTCATAAAGAGAAACCCACCTAGGTTTTGCAAAGCCTGAAGTGCAGAGGAAAACACTATTGAAGGTGTTTCTTGTTCGTTGGCCTAGCTTCCAGCAGCTTTGAGCATAAAATTAGGTAAATTTTTAGGAGTTACTATAATACAAGTTGGGGAACCAACAACTTCTTTTGAGGAATAAGGCAATATTAAGTGATAGAGCATTAATAAAACAATTGAGGACAATTTCAGGAGAAGGCTTCAATGCTATGTTGATAAGATTGACAAGGAAATTAAATCATGTAGTAATCTCTTTCATAGGTTTATTGTCATCCTTCGCACATGACAATTTAGCAAACAAGAAATGACTATCCTCAGTTGGTTTAAAGCGTGTCAAAAATTTCTCACGCATTGATTCTAATTAGTGATTGATCTGAAAGAAAGATGATGAAACCAATCTATTGCAGCACCTAGCAAAGTATCCACAAACAAGCAAATAACATCTTCACGAGCTCCACCGAACATACCACATGTTGTGAATATTGACATATGTTTTGTAATATTCCCCCTTAATTTTTTCCGAATTTTATCAGCATAAATCACCACTGTTAGCATTAGCTCCCAAATATAAATCAACTTGGAAAGCAACCCTTCACCTTTTGATCACCAAGATCCCAATGTGGGCAAGGTGAGAGCATACAGTGTCGAGGATCGTTAGCAACTGGAAAATAGAATTACAAGCTACTAGGCGGCTAGCCGACCATGAATGAAAGAAATTACAAAGTAGGCGAAGAACCGACCATAAGCTCGACCACTTATTCAACGGGAGCAAAACTAATTACTAATAATAAAGCGGCAAGCCGATCATGAATCCGCTCTACCACTTATTCAGTGTGGGGAATTTAATAAAGTCTTGAAAGTAAATTATTTAACTCAACCACTTCTTCAGTGGGAGTAATTAAAAATATTTAAAATGCAGCAATAAAGAAACAGCTGTTAGTACTACTAAACTAGCTTTACAATGATTGAATTTTCAGTTGCACAAAACATAAAGTTAGTCTTCCAAAACCACGAGGAGTTAGAGTAAAAACCTCTAACTGTTACAATATGAGAATGATATAGAAATAGAGCTCAAATCAGCAGTATATCAAATTAAACAAATCTGATTAGAAACAGTAAGTATAGAAAATCAGACCAACAAGTAAGAAATTCACCAAAATGGTCGCCACTTCTTCAAAACAGCTCGGAAAGACTTCAAACAGCAAACAATTAAAGCCTCTAATCATGGCGTCCCATTTCCAATGATCAAATGGTGCCAAAACAGGTACAAATCATTGGCACGATTTCCAAAGCAGCCTAGAAGAGATGGTACAGCCTCCAGGAAGGGTCGACCTTCTCCCAAAATTACAAAACTCAGAAATAAATTCCAAAAACTTCCAGAACTTGGCACCCTACACAGTAGAACAGCTTGAGCAAATACCTAGAACCGAATAAATTATGCTGATGAAACCACAAACAAAAATGTGCTTCAGCTAACACTTCCAGCAGTAATATAAACATATTATAAACCAACAATCTGCCTATAATAATCAGAAATAACAGATTATACAACAGCAATTTGCTATAGCAAAACAACAATAAGCTCAATCCGCACTCCTACGTGAAACATAGTCTTCAAAATGCCATCTAGGAAGCTATCGTTTCAAGCCCGAAGAATGGTGTAGAAAAGATGCTAGGAGGGATCTCCTTGAAGCAGCTCTGAATTCAATTCAGCAACATAATGTTATCAAAATTTCCAAAGATGAGAAACAATGAGCAAGGCTTCAATAAATAAGCTTCAATGGGCCAATGAATCAACTGCAACTCCCAAAAAGAAAATTCTTCAGCTTCCTCAAAGGGACGCCCATCTCCTCAAAGCTCTTTTAAAATATTAAAAATACTTTAATGTCTCCTCTCTAGGCGTCCACCACAAAGAGCAATTAAAACATAATTAAATATTAATATTTTCATCTTGGTCATCCACTTTAAAGGCCCCCTTTTTAAAAATAACTTAAAGTTGATCGCTGTAATGCCCCAATTTAGCTATACGCCCTTCAGTGACTAATAGCCTATTTCCAGAAGCTCATAGGCTCGTCAAAGGTAAAATTAGGGTTTCCTATCTCATTGGGCTTTTGAAGCATTTTTGAAGGTTTGCATGAATGAGTTTTTATGCATGTCTGGTGGAGTTTTCTGGGTTTTCAAAGAGCTTCACAGTGGTATGTTTTGCAAAGACATTAGGCAACTTTTCAAAATTTACTATTTTTAGTAAGTTATATTTCTGGCAGTGCCATCTTGGGCAGTAGCATCAGCAGTCAGCTCAGTTTCCATTTCAGGCAGTGCAGTTTGGAGCATATTTGGCTTTCAGCATTTTGAGGCTCATTTTGGTGAAATGATTTATTTTAAGTCATTAATGTTTTAAATTTCATTTTAGGCCCATGGCCTAGATTAATGACTTAATGTTGTTTTAAAAGGGGGCCTTTGAGGGTGGACATCTCATTGAGAGATTATTTAGATATTTCTCCTCAAGTCTTGGACGCTTTGAAATGTGAATTTAATATTTTAAAAGTTAAAATATTTCAAAAAGTAAATTGGGCGTCCATTTTGGGAGGTGAAAAGATGGAATCTGAAGAGTCATTTTAAGTTCTATAAAAGTAGCCCTTTGTTTACTCATTCAGATCTTTGGAAAATATTGTAAGGTTATGCTGCTGAATTGATTTCAGAACCTGGCTAAGGGGAAACTTAGCAATTTTACTCCATTCTTTGGGCCTGAAACTATGGTTCCCTAGATGGTTGATTGAGAGTGTGCTTCATCCAGAAGTATATATTGAACTTCAAAGTTGAAGAATTTGGTAATAATTTACAGTTTGTATTTGCTGGTTATTTCATGGCTAAAGGAGGTTTTTATATACAACTCTTTGTATGATTTTATTCTGCTTATGGGTATTCGATATATTGATTCCTATGCTATAGGCGCCCCTAATTGCAGATTTTCAGAATTTATTTTGAAGTATTTGAATTTATCTTGGAGTTTGCCCTTCCAATGAGGTCGTACCATGCCTAGGACATCTTGGAATTCGTGCACAATTAATTTGTGAGCTTTGTTGCAGTTTCTTGGTTGGGGATTGGGTGCCTTCCTCCTCAGGTGCATTTGCACTTTGTTTCATAACGTTTGGAGGAGTTCTGATGTTGTTATGAGCATGTTGGTGTTGGTTCAGCTTGCTGGTCTATATTTCAATTTGCTGCTATTTCATATCAGACCTTTATATTTCTATTATATGCTCAATTTCTTTGATGTTCCAACTCACATTTGAGATTAGAAGTATAGTATAACTCTTGCAGAAGTTTGGAGCAGATTTCTATTGCATATTCATTGTAATAAACACTTTATTACTTGCAGATAACTTGTATTGTAAGACTGAAATAGTAGTACTATTCAGTCATTTATATTACTGCATTTACTTAGTCTTTTTAAATTCATACATTTGTAACCCCTGGATGGTTTACCGCCAGTGTGGAGAAAGAACAATTAATCTCTCTTTAATCACCCACTGAAAAGTGGTGAATTCCCACTCATAAGTGGATGCCTGCCGCAGCGGATGAATTTGTTTGCATTGTAATGTTTTCCCCCCACTGATCAAGTGGTAGCATGGAATTCTCTCATGGCTGGTTCACCGCCTATTTACTTTCAGTTGTACTTTACTTTCCAGTTATAGTTATGTTTTCTCCGCCATATGCTATCACCTCGCCTTCTAAAGGGTCTTGCGGAACATTCTTGGCATTGAGTGCATTTGATTTGATTATCATTTGGGAGGTAACGCTAATTAATTGGCGTAGTGGTGGTTTGTATTGTGAAAATTCCAAGAAAAAACTAAGGGGCATATTTCAGTGGTATTAGAGCAAAAGATCCTGCCATCCTATAGATCAGTGCTTCATGTTTAGGCAGATGAGTGACAGAGATCTTTGGTACTACACCAAAAGTCAGAACAGATTCTAGTTCAACTCCTTGTGGTATCCAGAAGTTGGCAGTTAGGCATGGCTAATGAAGAAAAGATGAAGTTGGCAGAGACTCTCTATATAGTTGGAAAAAGACTTGACAAAGAATTTCAGTCAAAGAAAAACGAACAGAACATTCTTCATTTGATAGAACAATGTTTGAAACAAGTGAAACAATCACATTCTGAGGAGATGCAACTCGCGTTAACACCTGTAGTAACCTTTTTGAATTAGCCCCATTGGTTGAAACATCCTGATGAAGAAACCAAGCTGTTGATTTCTTCTTGTTTCATGGAGATAATAAGAATTGTAATCCCCAAGATGCCCTATGATGATGAAACCATGAAGATCATATTAAATATGATAGTGCAAAGTTTTCAAGACCTTGATGAAACTGATAGCAATCAGTACTCCAAAAGAGCTGCTATATTGAAGATCTTTTCAAAACTCAAAACGAGTATGTTGCTGGTTGAATTGGGCATGCAAGATCGAATATATTATTTGATCCATTACCTCTTCATTTCAACTTGGAGTGTACAAAAGGAGGATGTAGTTTCAACAATGAGAAACATTTTAATTTTAACTATCAATGAAATGGATGACATTCCAAAATTTGTCCTAAGTTTCCTGTTAAAAACTCATGAACAAGAAGGAAAGAACTCCTCTATTGTTGGTACGTTGATTAGAGATTTGTTCATTCAATGTGAGGAGAAATTATGGCCCCTTTTGATGAAGTTAGTTCAGAATAAGATGGAGATTTCCTTTACTGAAGAGAAGAATGATCTAAAATCAAAAGATTGTTTGGTTGCCTCTCCAATTCACACACAAGAAGAGCATGAGAACGTGAAAGGTCAAGATAGAGATACTAATGCACTTGAAAATGAGAGTAGAAATGTCTCTAATGATGAAAAGAAAGTTCCCAAGCTAGAAGACTATCAAAGTGGTTCACTTGAGTTTACAAATAGAGAACATGATGAAATGGAGAGAGATGAACCTACAAAGCTGCTATTTGAAAAATAAGATTTTATTAATCAAGAGGAATGTATGGTAGACCTTCAGAATGATTTATTTGAAGGAAATGCAGCTGATGAAGAGTTTGAGGTTGCTAAAAACCTCAAAACAGCAACTAAGTTGGAGCATGTTCATCATTTTGTTGATGATAATTTAGAATGAGTGGGACTCTCCCACGCCAAGATTACTTCAGAATGACTTTGGGGCAGATTTTGTTGAGTTAGATGTTCCTAATGATAGAGCCCATTATTGTTATAACTCTAGTGTGTTTGATGTAGATGTTTCTAAAGCTGATATCTTCAAAAGACCAACCATCCATGAAGAGTTTGTTGGGCATAGTTGTTCAAAACAAAATCAGATATTCATGAGACCATGGGATCCAGGCGTTTTGACACCGGAATGCTTAGGGGAGCAAGCAAGGGAATCTTTTGATTGCTTGAAGATATTGTTGACAAGCCTTCTATTTAGGAATTATGCAGTGAAAAAATAAGAGAGGAAGCTGATTTTGAAAATCATGTCAATGAAAACAAATCAGAAAAATTGATGTTTGATAAGCAAAGCCTCTTTGAGGATTGGGATCAAGGGCCTAAAGAGCTGCAAAATTTGAAGGATAATTTATTGGTTTTAGAAGAGAAGATTGTTAAAGTGTTATCAAGATTTGATAGCACATGCCATTTCATTGAAGAACTCTATTGAAGTTTCAATTTGAAGAGAAACCAAATGGAGTTAAAGATGGAGACACTCTTTCCAAGATGCAGTCCATCAAAGAGGCATTGGAATCCATAAAATCAGATTATTTGCACTTGCTCTTAGATAGAGATAATGCTATTAAATTTGCAGAGGAGACCTATGATGCCTACCAAGAGGAGGAGGAAGGGATGGATAGGATTTGCCTTGATTTTACCTTAGCTCATCATTCATTATGCAACACAGAAAATCAATCACCGATTGCAGCCACACTTAAGGAACAAGAAGCTAATACAAGGATTATGGAGATCAAGCAAATAGTTGAAGGAATAAATGAACTCCATAATGATGAAACATTGCAAAATACCAAGGTGATCCCATATGTTGACGGTGATTGGAAAGTACATCAAGAGTGTGAACTCATGAGATTGGAAGAGACTTTGCCACAAGAAGGGATAGTTTGCAGCTATGAGATAGCTGATTTGACGGATAATGAACGTTGTATTCAGCATCCTACACTTTGTGGGTCGGCAACTAATGATGGGCATCCGCAAGTTGAAAAGGATGAGCTTGAATTCTATGAAGACCCCAACGAAAGGGATGAAGAAAATATTGTTGAGAACAACAGTCCATTATCTTCACATGATTTGGTTAATCATAAGGTGATAGATAATTTCTATGAGGGTGTGCCCTGTTTTGTGAATAGTAATCATTTAGGGCCTTTTGATAATGAAAGTATAAGTGGATTCAAGGCTGAAGTCTTCACATGGGAAGTGTGGACTCAAGGAGATTTCTTCATCGTTGGCTTCAAGGTGTCAATAAAACAAGTCTTGGTAGTTGCTGGTCACCTCATTGCGGCAGCAAAGAGTGAAGATTCCAGACTTATTACTCATGAAGTTTGGGAGAAAGATGGACCAAAACAGATTATTTACGTTCTTGACAATCCATCTCTTGGGTTGAGTGATGTTTTGGCTCATCCTAGTCCTTTGGGGGAATGGGAATTAAGGAAAACATTTGTTCTGTGCTCCATTGATGTTGATGTTGTCATGGATGGGCTACATGGGTTTATCAAAGAAGACAGTAACTTCTTGAGTTTGCATTTTGCTTTGATTAGTACTTGGAGAAGTGTTGTGTACTCTTTCTGATGCATTGGAGAACATTTTTAGTTGGGTATCCATGTTTGGAATCCTCAACATGGCTTGATGGAGATTGTTACAAGTAGAAAGAGGAATCTTTGGAGAGATAAGGATTTAATTTTCAGAATCTTTGACGCTACCCCCATTTTTACCAAACATTTGATTATTCCTTTGGGTCATCTATTGATGGATTGGAGAGATGCTTCGAACAAAAGATGGTTTAATAATGGGTTGGAGTTTCTTGAGAGGATGTTTCCAGCCTTGGGCATGACTAGTTGTGATATTATAGATGCTGATTTCCAGTTTTGTAGCAATTGTACAACTCCTTGCATGCTGATTTTCCTAAAATCAGACTTTGAGTGGTTCATTTCAGTTTTCATAGGCAGCTGGTACATTCATTTTTCCTCTTCACAATCTCTTTTTAGTGATGGTTTATGGCCTCAAAAGTGGGAAATGATATTTCATACTGATTCGGATCAAAATTGGATAGTGTTCAAGTTCTTTTCCAGTGGCTTTCCTTGTACAATCTCTTACATTACTGTTTGGAGCAGCAAGTTATTAGCTGATTTGATTTGTCAAATTGAGGCTCTTGAAGTGAAATATGTGAAGATTTCTTGGAGTATTTTCAGTCATTGTATATCCTTTTGGATTGAGATGGAGTGTGGAGCATGGTTCCTTGTTTGGCATCAATCTGGTGACTTTGTTTAAGAACATTTTTGTTGCTGATCAGAATTATGACAGCAAGGTTTGGAGGTCCTACAGACTGATATGGGACCCGGGCACTGACATGTTTGGTGCATTGTCTTTTGTGGATCGTGACATGTTGCTCAACTTTGAGTATTCAGATGTTTTAATCAGAGTAGCGCAACATATTAGAGGAACAATGTTCCTAAGGATGATTTGGAATCCTGGTATCACTTGGGTTTGCTATTCAACAGTTGAAGATAATGAAGCTAATGTTGGCCTTTTGGAGTTTTCTTCCATGGTGTTTCAGTTTAGTTTTAATCAAGAGGCCTCTTGTATTGTGTAATGTCCCTTTTTTCATAAGCAATGGAGTTTAGAGGAATTAGCCTATTCCTGATCCTCGTAGGCTAATGGGGCTTGATAAGAGGGTCGTTTGGCAAATACCCAGTTGATTGGTTGGCTTATTTTGTGACTTCATGAAGGTTTTCCTAGTATCATCATGGATATTTCTATTTATGGAAACCTTTATTTTATATTATAATGCTATATTGTGTAATGTCCCCTTCTCAATTGTGATCGATTCAATTGACCGTTGGCCTATTCCAGAGACCCGTAGGCTACTCGGAGGGTGAAATTAGGGTTTCCTATTTTTGAGGAGTTGGGTGCTTGAAGTTTGGAAATTGGATTGCGGATTCTTTCTGGGTTTTCAGAGAGCTTTGCAGTGGTATGGACCGTTTGGTGTCCTGAGCAACTTCACGAATTTACTATTTTTAGTAAATTCTATTTTTGGCAGTGGACTAGTTGGTTTTTGTTCAGTTGGCTCTCTTCTTCAGGCGATTCAGTTGGCATTGTTGTTTTTGGCTTCCTGAGGCATTTCTATGGAGAGATAAGTTATTTTCATATTATAATGTTATATTTTAATATTATACCCCCTTGGCCTAGCATTATAACTTTATGTTGTTTTTAAAAAGGGGACATTATGGGTGAATACCTCATCAAGAGAAGTTTAATTAATATAAAAGGTTCAAAAATACAAAGGAGAGTTGGACGCCAACCTTGAAGGGAAGATTATTTTAAAAAGAGAAAAGTTAATATTATTGCTTCTAGAAGTGGACGCCACCTTGGAGGGGATGAGTCAACTAAAATTTGAATTGCTTTGACTTCTGTTTTTGGCGCACTTTCTAGAGACTTCTGGAGATACTCTTCAAGCTTATAAAAGGAGACCTCTTCTCTTCATTTGATTATCTCATTTTTTAGTAAAGTTATGCTGCCGAAATGGTGACAGATTGCTTCGAGGAAAGCACACCTCCTAGCTTGGCTCATCTCTTGCTTGAAAGATAGCAACTAGTTGAGAGGTAGATTGTAGTGGGTTTGTTTTCAGCATTGCATTTGAGTTCCTAGCATATTAGTTCAGTTTCCTTGCATTTAGTCATGTTTTTTGGAGTTGCTGGATATCACAACTGATTGTGAGATTTGCTCATATCTCTTGAAATAAAAATACTATTGTTCTGGGTATTGCATCTATCCTTTTATCTATGTGGGGTGACCATTCAAGCAAATTTGCAGATTTTATTAAGGTGTCTTTGATTTTATAAAGCAAAATCACCCTTGCTGCTGGGCCGTACCATTTGGGAGAGCTTTGGTTTCCGTGCAAAAATAAATAAAGGCATTTTGGGTGGGTTTCAGTGTCTTAACTTGGGCGCCATCCTCCTTAGAGCATTTTGCATCCGATATCTCGTCATTTGGGTGAGTTATGAGTTAGATATGTGCATTTAGTTGAGTTATGCTGTTGCTGGTTGCTTCATTTCAGTCACTGGTCTGTCATATCAGTCCTATATAAATGCAGATTTGTGAGGAGTCTGAGTTAAGAGAGGTTTGTTAAGCATTGAGGAAGTCTTATATATTATTGCAGCATTGAAGAACTTGAATTACTGGGCTTTGGCAAACATTCTAACATATTGTAAGCTGATTAGTAGTACTATCAGCAATTCTCCTCTCTATCTTTCATTTACTTTATTGTACTTTCCCCAGCGCATGAGGTGGAAGGGGTAACACTTCTATTTACTTTTCAGACAGTAGTTGTGGGACCACCGGGCTTCGCCGTAACTCACCATCGCTTTCGAGCCATCGCGGTTGGGGAGTTACTTCAACTCATCTTGCGTGAATCCTCACGACCATATGCAAATTCTACGTCCCTATAGGCAGCGTTCTTGGTTAGAGTTCCTTCTGGATTGCATCGCGTTGGATCCTCACGACCATATGCTCGCACCTTACCACGTATCCAGATCTTTTGGTGTACATCCTGGTTAGAGTTGCTTTCCGCATCGTTTTGGTTTAGAGCTAACCTTAATGGGTGCATGTTGATTGTAATTTGTAATTGAAAAACAAAAAAAACTGGTTCGGTTCATTACATATTGCACTTTTGGAGTTGGTTAATATTTTATATTATTATAAAGTGCAATATTAAAATAATAAAATAATATTATAATATTCCTTCTAGAAGGTGACTTGGGAAAGTTCTAGAAGGAGGCCGACCTCTTGAGGAAAAAGTATAAATTGACATCATGGGCTTCATTCTCATCATCCAGGAATTGATGTTTGTTTGATGTGAATATTTGGTGAAGGAGCCAATTAGGGTTTCTGCCATTTCCAGCCATTGGGAACGAAAA
>VDFB02307784.1:0-19915 GCA_007258455.2 Sequoia sempervirens | reverse complement strand
GGAGGAATCTGCTATTTTTGGGATCATTAATGACGCCACTCCTCCACGTTCTAGCGGTTTTTAGGGTTATTCTTGTCTAGGGCTGAGGTGGCTCGATCTGAGCCCTCCATTGTAATTTGATCTGGACCATCCGTTGAGGTTGGCCAGCTATATAAAGGGGAGTCCCCTCATTTGTACACTAGTAGTTAGCAATTAGTTGATATCAGAGCAGAATAGAAAGTAGACATTTTGGAGTTAGAATAGTTTTCATTGCATTATTTGAAGGAAAAGGGGAATTCTCCCTTTGAGAATTTTTGTAAGAGATTGTCACGAAGGCTAACCATAATAAAAGCATTTCATTGATGGTAAATTCAACTTTTGTTGTGAGTAGTTTGTGAGGTTTCTTCTTCCTTTGACTTCAAGTAGGATTTAATTTTCATGCTAATAGGTAGTTATGGATGTTTACGTTTAATGTAAGTGAGCTTCTTTCGTCCATACCACTAACGATCTTACTGATGGTAAGCTTGTCTTGCGTGGTCAACTAGAATGCTTTATACTTAACTTTGATCAAGATTCATGTGTAGCTATGCATCGTTATGATGGTACTTGCATTATTGAATTGTGATTTGAACATCCTTTTTCTCCTTTGAAGATTGCACTAACCTTGTCGAAACTGTCCAACAAGAGGCTAGACAACGTTTGGTTGAAGTTCATTGAAATTAAGCTTAACATCCCTTGCATTTAGGTTAGAATTTAGATTTTCGAAATCTCTGCAGCCATTCAATTGCGCATACTTTCGGTTAGCTTTAGGAAACTCGCACTTCAAGGCTAAATCATTCACACGAAAATCCCCTTCAAAACATATATCTGTTGTTTACTGCAAGTATTCTGAACGATTGTGTAAGTCCCCTCGTAAGAAAACAGCAATTCACATCAAACCAACTGAGCGTGTTCCAAGTATTTCGGAACCTTGGAGTTGAACGTGCGATCTATCTCGCAATCTTAGCGCACGGAATACTTTGATCAAGAGAGAATGGAGTAGCCCTCGGACAACTTCGTTCTGCTGATTGGTGCGGTCACGAAAATCACATCAACACCAGTCAATTTAAAATCCATGAAGCTTGTAGGCAGCTACACCTGACTGACACCTCCAGCTTTAAGAGAGTGAACGATGCTTTCACTATGCACATCACGAGGACTCTTCAATGGAGAACGCAACAAAGAATATCCAAGGATGCACAAAAGTTGATTGAAGAGTACAGGTATTGGTTCATCCAATTCCCGAAGTTCACTTACATAAGGTTGTCGGGGTTCCATTCATATGCCTATAGATTGCCAAGGTACCCCACTGACAGGATGGTAATGCTTGAAGTGTCTAGGCAACTCATGGCCTACGACAAAATCATAAGGAAAAAGAAGAAAGGAGGATTGCACTTCCTTATTGTTATGGGAAATTCACTTGAGGAGTGCCCTTCTTTGCAGGCAGCCAAGGAAGCAGAGGAGTTACAATTCTATCACCTCACTCTACACACCAGCTGACAGGATTTTGATCCTCAAAGGAAGATTGGGGTAATACAAGGTGAAGAATATAGGCACAAGGCTCATGTAGAAGATTTTTGGGCAAATGTAGAAGATGAAGCCGAAATCAGAAGGAGGATGTTCTCCAGATTACCTTTGAAATTGATCAGAGAATGTGAGGTTGTCCAAGTTCCAGACCAAGTGGATGAGGATGCCAGCATTATTCACTCAGATTATGAGTCAATAAAGGACAAGCCAATCCCACCACCTGATTGGGCAGAGTCGGAGATCACGGACTTGGACACTTTGTCTATGCCTGTCTTAATATTCACAAGGAACTGGGTGGATGGACATGTTCACAGGCTCAAGAGAAAATCAATTGCCCTCACATACAACCTCATGGGTGATTGAAGGCCACCGATATCAATAAAGAAGAGGAAACAAACTGCCCAAGCTACGGAGCCACAGGAGGAGGAACCAATTCAGCCTGAGCCTCAGAGGACGGAGGAAACATCTCCTACACAGCTATTGGCTCACTCTTCTACCGTCCAAGAAGCTTCGATCTTTGCAAATCAGAGGGTTAGAGTGAATGAAGAGCAAGAAATGGAAGAAGTTAACCAACCATTACCTAGAGAGCCCGATAGTCAGAGCGCTAATGCTCCTAGGAGTGCTAACCAGCCAGACGAAGATGAGGAAACAGAAATAGACACTCGCTAGGATCGTGCAATCGATGCAGCCTTTGAAGATGAGGACATTACGGAGCATGAAGTTCGGGGTCTTGAGGAGGATAGTCAGCACATGCAAATGGATGAGTCTCAACCGAATGTTGTTGAAGAGGAACTTCATGAAGTAGAAGCAACGGAAGAGCAGCCGCTTGTCGTCTGTAGCACTCAACAAGATGTCCCAAATTGGCTCACAAGTGCAATAAGAAGAGATCAGGAGGACGACACCGACCCAACAATAGAGATGGAAGAGCTCCTTAATAGAATAAGCAGGTCACCCAAGAGGAAGAGAGCCAGAAAGTACTCCCGGATGGAGACAGACGAGTCCGGTTCCCGCACTCTTCATGTTGCGGTTCTGAGGGCAGAATGCGACCTAGATGAAGCAATGCCTGAAAATTACACGATCACTACAATTGAACTAGGGCGCCCTACTGGAGCACAAGTTATTGAGGAAGTTGAAAACTCCTTCCAGGCATTGAAGGATAGACTGCTTCGAAAGGGAGAAAAATATAAGAGGCTGAACAGGGAGCATAAGCCATTAGTTGGGTATGTACAACATCTAGCACGTCCATGTGCTCAGGAGAACCCAACGGTGGAACTTCCAGCTGAGCTTCCATGGGAATCAATCAGCGGGCTCGAGGAGATGAAAAAGGCAATGCAGGAAGGAGACAAGTGGATTGGCGGTGTTCGTGCTAAATCTGAGAAATTTATTGAAGATCTTGTCTCCTCTTTCCAGCATGCTTTCAGCATCCTCTCTCATTTGGAGAACATTGAGTAGGCATGGAATGATACTCACATATTTCAAGATAAGACTATTCTGCACCTAGCTGCTCTGATGCATATGCCAGTGCAGGCTTTGATTGAGGGAGGGGTGATTCAGGCAAGAGATTGATATGATTTTCCAGGCTGGTATTCCGCAGCATTCACCGGCCGAGGTTTCTTTGACACAGCAAGGACAGAGTTAGTCAAGATCAGGAAGGCCATGGGAAACATTCAGGAAGGCATCTTCAACACGCTGGAGGCATTGTTCACAAAACGGCTAACTCCCGAGGAGGTCACGATGGATGAATTGAAGGGAAGATTGCAGCCATTCTTCTTTGAGATGAGAGTATTTGCTCAAGTTGACTTCGAGAATATCTCCACGTTCTCCGCTATTATTCAGAGCACACAGGAATCCATCAAGACCTGGAGTAAATCTTGTATCCGGCAAGAGCAAACAATTGCCATCCTCGAGTACCAGCTTAATCTTACTCCGGCCATTTCTGAACAGGAAGTTGATGCGGTGCTGGCCCGATTTGTTGCTTTTGCGGTCAGAGAGAAGAACAATGGGAACAAGATCCTGGACGAGAATATTCTAGAAGGGTAGTGGGCATTAATTACCCATAGTGGTCAAAGGAGGAATCTGCCATTTTTGTGCTCATTAATTGCACCACTCCTCCACCTTCTGGCGGTTTTTAGGGCAGAATCTAGTCTAGGGCTGATGTGGCTCAATCTGAGCCGTCCATTATAATTTAATCTGGACCGTCCATTGAGATTGGCCAGCTATATAAAGGGAACTCCCCCTCATTTGTACATCATTAGACTAGAGATTATAGATCAGAGAATAGAGCATAGAGGGGCAGTTTAGAGTTAGCATAGTTTCATTGCATAGCATAGTTTGAAGGAGAAGGAAAGTTTTCCCTTGAGAACTTTGTAAAGAATTGTTGTAAAAACTATCATAATAAAAAGAGTTTCATTGATGATGATTTTGTCTTTTGTTATGAGCAGCTAGCAAGATTTATTCGACCTTCTACTTCAAGTAGGACTTAAGTTAGAGTGATTTTCATTTTCATGCGAGTAGTTAATTGTGGATTGTGGTGTTTGATTGAAGCAGCTTTGCTTAATCCATACCACTAGTAAGCTTGCTGACGGTAAGTTGTCCTTGTGTGGTCAACTCGAATCCTTTTCAAACATAACTTCGATTGCAATTCATGTGTTTGTATGCGTCGTCCTGATGGCATTTGCATGTTGAGTTGTAATTTGAATACCTTTCGCTGCTCCCTTGAAGATTGCACCAACTTTGTTGAAATTGTCCCACGCGAGGCAAGGCAAAGTCCGGTTGAAGTCTGTTGAAGTCAAGCTTTGCACATCTTGCACTTAGACTAGGACATAAGTCTTCTAAACCCTGCACTCATTTAATTTCTGCACATTTCTAGTTAGTATAGGAAACATGTACGTCATCGCTAAATCATTAGCATCACGCACGAAAACCCCTTTTCATTATTAATCTGCTGTCAGCTACTAGTTTCTGAACAACTATGTAAGTCCCCTCGTGAAAACAGCAAATCACAACAAACCAACTGAGGGTATTCCATTTCATTATCGGAACCTTGGAGTTGAACGTACGATCTCTCTCGCAATCTTAGCGTACGGAATACTTTGATCAAGAGAGAATGGAGTAGCCTTCGAACACTTTGTTCTGCTGATTGGTGCGGTCACAAAAATCACATCAACACTTTACTCTTAGAGAAATTAACAAATGGTTGATAAAGGATAAATCTGCCACAGAAAGATGGGACAACAATGTCAAAAGTTGGGCAACTATTCATCAAACTATAGGAAAAAAAGAGCAATGTGCAATAGGAAATTAGAAAACAAACTACAAGATAGTCTAGTCAAATTGGAAAAGGAAATACAATTGGACCCCAAAAACTTAGAATTGAATGAGTTAATAGTAGTAAAAAATAGATTGATAAATTTGCAAACAAAAAAAATTCAAAGTTAAAAAATAAGAGCCAAAATGAACTGGTTGAACAATGGGGTTAAGGGGTCCAAATTCTTCTTTAGATACATAAAAGATAAAATTACCACAAAGCAAGTGGATCATATATGGGATGATAACAAACTGCTAAGTGACCTTGAGGAGATAAAAAAGATTTTTCATAGTTTTTATAAGACTCCATTCTCAACTGAAAGGAACAAGCCTCAAAACCACATTGCTAGAAACCAATGCAAAAACTTAATTCCCAAGAAGATAATTGAGGATATTGCGGAAAATATTAATAGGAAAATATCCAAAGAATAAATTGTAAAGGCTATTCAGAATTTGGATAATGAAAAGACTCCTAGAGTAGATGGGCTCCCAATTGAATTCTATTAAAAAAACATACAATGAAGTGGAGATGATCTTCTACAAGTTTATACAGAGGCCATTGACAAAGGCACATTAGGGAGTAACATTAGTAAAGGAATCATTAAACTTCTCCCTAAGGAGGGAGATTAGATGTTAATCAAGAACTGGAGATGTATTACCCGTCTTAATGTCTCATAAGATTTTGGCGAAAATCATGACATTTAGACTTGTGGATATCCTCCCCAACTTTATTAGCTCCACAAACTAGGTTCATCGAGGGAAGATACATTTAGGAAAATCTCATAACCAACTGGGAAGCCATGGAGTGGGCTAGAAAGTCTAACCAAAACTCAGGCATGCTCTTATTAGATTTTCAGAGAGCTTATGATTGGGTTAAATGGTCATTTTTGATGATGACACTTGAAGCTTTTGGCTTCCCAAGTGGATTTTGTCAAATGGTGAGAACTCTATTAAATGATGTTGTAGCTCAAATTGACATTAATGGATCTCTATCTGACCAATTGCCTCTTCAAAGGTCAATTAGGCAAGCTGTCCTCTTGCCCCTACATTGTTTGTAATAGCCTTAGATGCTATCTTCTACATTTTAAGAGACACTAGCGTGTCACCTAAAGTAAAAGGTCTACATCAATGGAGATGAACTTTTAAACATACAATTTGTAGATAACACTGCAATATTTCCTAACCTGGAAGAATGAAACGTAGAATATCTTATGAACAAACTTAATTTATTTTGTGAAGCTTCAAGAGCCAGAATTTCTAAGGCAAAGTCTATAATGCTTAGTTGGAACAAGAGCCCCCCAAGTTGGTTTAGTAAGTTCAAATTTGAATGGGGAGGGCCTAATAAACAAGTTTGATACTTTGATATCCCATTTGCTATTAACCCTTGTCTGAAAGACATGTGGGATTAGGTTAAGACTAAAATTGATAAGAAACATTGCCAATGGAACAAGCAATATCTTTCACTGGCTGGCAGCTTCAATTGTGTGTAAAAATCTTATCCTCTTACAGTTTGTATTACTCCTCAATCTGGCTATTTAATAGCTACCAAGTAAATGAAATCCAAAAAAATATTAGGTAATTTCTTTGGTCAAATAAGAAAAGGCAATAAGAAAAAGCATGTCATTAAATGGGAATGGTGTTGTGTAAACAAGATGGAGGGAGGACTAGGCCTGAAAGATCTAAAAAACCATGGCATATCCTTAGCTAGTAAGTGGATCCCGAATGCCTTAAATGGAAATGAACCATGGAAGGCTCTGATTTTGAACAATATCCAATCAGCTATGCCAAAGCAAGCAAAAAGTTGGAAACAACTCCCCTTAAATGACATGTTATTTGGGAGCTTTTCAATAATGTCTGTTGGTTCTAACATCTTCAAGAGTTTATGAAAAGCATGGGAAATCATTAAAACACAATTTAAGAACTGTGAATTTTTTAATCTTAGTAAGGTTATTGTGTACAATGATAGGTCAATTTGGTGAAACCTCTCAAAAAAAGGGAAACCTCTTGCACTACTACAAGGTTGCTCAGCTAAAGCTTGGAACTTAAAGGCATTAGATGCTTCAAGGACATAATATGTAATAATAAACTAAAATCATGGTTAGATCTGAGTTCTGAATACAAGATCACTCCTTCACAATGGAAAACATACTCTACCCTTAGGGAAGCTTCCAGAGCCATCCAATTCACTCGATACAATGTAATGGACAATGCGTTTCTACACTATATCATTTGGACAGATGGAACAAGAATTCAAAATTTAAAACCAAAAATAATCTAAAAAACCTTAAACTGCTCAAAACCTTAAAGGGACCAAGCCATCTCACCTTGAACTTACCAAGTTTTAATTTGTTATAGCTGTTATATTTTAGAACCAATTGTCTTGGCTGGAAGTTTGCTCATCAGAGGTGTTTGCCCTGCCAGTATTTTCTTCTTTCCTACATTACCTTTGTTTCCCATTGGACGAGTACTCTTCGTTCATACAATTTGTTTAATTGGAATAGTCATTCCTTCAAGCTCTTTGTGTCACCTAGTCAATTCTCGACAGCAATCCTTAGACTCAACACCATAAACTTAGCGAGAACTACAACTTCTTGACCGTACATCAATTGGAATGGTGTGTCCTATCATCCCCTTATATGTCGTACGGTAAGCCCATTGTACGGTTGGCAGCTTCTTCGATACCACATGAATTGTGAATGACCAAGACGAGCACTTTATTGGTGGATTCTACTTATCTGTTCACTCTCAAGTAGTACGGACTTGACAAGTTGTGAAAAATTTAGAACTCCATCATCATTAGGCAAATGGCATGGTTGACGAAATGTCCTCCCCTATCGCTGGTGACATGTATTGGTATGTTGTACCTTGTGATAATCTACTCGTATATGAATCTCGACCTATTGTTGTCTAGCAATGCCCGAGCCTCCGCCCATTTGGTTAGGTACTCCATGGCAATGAATTTGTACCTACACTAATGTATTTGGCCGACTTTCAGTGGACCGATCAAGTCCAACCCCCATTGCTAGAAAAGTTCTTGAGGTTGAGATGGGAAGAGTGGCATGTAATCTCTTTTCAACGGTTCACCCACTCTCCGACAAGTAATGCATCTTACCACCCACTCTCGAGCATTGATGTGCAACATCTGCCACCATAGACCTTCCAACAGGATTTTGCGTGTTGTAGCATCTAGCCCCATGTGTCCTCCAGCCAGTCCTTTGTGTGCTTTGTTAAGTACTCTTTGAATTTCCTCTTCCATGACACATTGTTGAAGTACCTAGTCTGACCCCGTCTTATATAATAGTCCATTGATGAGTTGGAATGTTTTACTCTTTAATATTAGTTTCCTTCACTCTCCTTGTAATGTCCCCTGCTTAGCCAGTTCTGATGTGTGGTGGATTAGCCTATCAACGGGTCCTCATAGGCTAATGTTGATGTTCAGAGAGCCTTATTTAGGAGTTATCTTCTCCAGAGTTTGGTGATATTCAGGGATAACCTTCCTGAGGTGTTTCAGGCTTCGTTTACACTCACTTACTATTTTTAGTAAGTCACTTGAATGTTGGGGTCCAACCTTACTATTTATAGTAAGCCATTCAGATGAGTAGTGGAAGCAGTGAGTAACCCCGTGGTGTTGGCAGAATCAGTTTAACGTGGATATAATGGATTTTAATGGAGTTATGATTTATTAATTATTATTAAAGTGCTAACTTTAATAATAATTAAATTAAGGTGAATATTGTTAATGGAGTTAAATGACCTTTATAATTTATGGTTTTATTATATCATAAGGTCAATTAATAAGTCATTAAAGGTGGCACCCACATGAAGGTCATATCACTTGTGCAACAAAAGAAAATGTTAATAAATATTAAATGGTTAAAAATCCCTAAAGAAATCGTTCTTTTTAAAGGAGGTATAAAAGCATTCAACAAAAGCACATTTATTCATTCATTCAACTTTACAAACTTGATGCTTTTTTGTTGTGGAGAAGAAACAACGGTTTCAGTCTGAAATTCAATCTTGGAGAACAAAAACTCTCTCGGATTCAGTGATCTACAGGTGTGAAATAACACCCAAGGATTGCTCTCCAGGTGGCTTCATACAAGAGTTGCATTTGTGCATATTGGAGTTAATTATCTCAAGTTTATCAAGGGTTATGGTGCAGATCAGAAAATTGATAGAAGGATGCAGATCAGAAAATTCATATAAGGACAAATATTGCTGATCACATTAATTGCTGTTTGTACCTATCAGCAGTGGCACATGTGAGTCTTCTTGCTGGTTGTACATTCTCAAGGCTGTCCGTACAAGTGACATTGAGGCTGGGGTTTCTAGGAAGAAACGCCTAGTATTTGGGTGTGCTCTCAGTTCCTTCTTGGGCGTCTAAGGAAAGCGATTACTTGAGCAGCATTTTCAAGGTGAAGAAGGCAGTTTATTGGAGGAGGCGTCCATTTCTAGATGATAACCAGTTTGCTGGTCAAAGCATTTTCAGACCTGTATATTGTGCTATTTTCTTCTGGGTATGAATGCTTTGTATTTCTCAAGCATTGAATAAAAATCTGAGTTGATAATTAAGAGTATTTGCTTTAGTCTTTCTCTTCTTTGCAAATTATATGCATTTCTTGCTTTCCTAGCAATTTCATCAAAAAACACAAAAAAAACAATAAAACCAAAAAAGACAAATAGGCAATCAGAATTCAGTTAGCAAATATCCTATCAGGGGTGGGATATTTCACTCCTGGTGGCATCTCCTTTGCAAACATGGAAGTAGAGAGGTATTCTCCGATGTTTACATACCATGGGGGTAGTGCTGCAATTTGAAAAAAGTGTGCATCTAGAAAATCTTCATTTACTCCCTCTGGAGGTTCACCTGACTTGATCCTTGAAAATTGGTCGATGATGACATGGCTCTTCCCCAGCTTGGCAATAATTGTGAATGTGAACCCTTGTAGTAGCAAGAGTCATTTTCTCACTCTCTCTTGAACTATCAGTTTATTTACAAGGTACATAAGGGGCTAGTGGTCAACATAGAATGTGAAGGGGGTTGCCAACAAGTAGTGTCTGAACTTCAATACGGCATATGCCATTTCAAGCACTTCCCTCTCTATCGTATTATAATTGTTTTTTGTTTTTGACAATACCCGACTGGCAAAGAATACTGGGTGGTCTAACCCTTGTGGTCCTGCTTGTGCCAATGTTGCTCCAATCGTGTAATTTCAAGCATCAATGTGAATCTGAAATTCTTTACTCCAGTTTGAATATGCAAGGATTGGCAAGCTTATCAATCATACCTTAGTTCATTGAAGGCCTTCTCCTGGTCTTATGTCCACATAAATGGTTGACCCTTCCTTGTGAGCACATCTAGCAAGTAGGATATCTGAGCAAAGTTTTTGATAAACCTTTTGTAGTATCCAACATGAACCAAGAATGACTTCACTCTAGTGAGGTTTTGAGGTGGTTCCACCTATATGATCACCCGAATTTTGTCTAGGTCGATCTTTGTAATGTCCCCGTGGGGACCCCCGCGTGCAGGTTACAAGGCCACGTGTCCGTGGGATTAGCGTGCATCCTCGTAGATTCTCCAGTAGGGCTGCGTGCCGCCACCCTTACCATCCTGGGTAGCCACCCTTACTAACAGGCCAGTCTTTTGGTGTAGTGGTTGGGCCTGTAATGTCCCCGTGGGGACCCCTGTGCGCAGGTTACAAGGCCACATGTCCGTGGGATTAGCATGCATCCTCGTAGATTCTCCGGTGGGGCTGCGTACCGCCACCCTTAACATCCTGGGTAGCCACCCTTACTAACAAGCCGGTCTTTTGGTGTAGTGGTTGGGCCTAAGTGGTATAAGTGACTTAAATTATGGGGACTGTAATGTCCCCAAAATTATGGTTAAGTGACTTAAATTAATTTAATTGAGTAAGTTGTCCCAAAAATTAATTTAAGTTCTAAAGGATGACTTTAATCGATTAATTTAATTAAATCAAGTGAAATGTTATAAAGTCACTTAGTTGGTGTTATAAAAATGACTAAAGGCATTATTTCAAAAAGGGATTATATAGAAAGTCATTTTATTATGATATGAGAAATCATAAAGTGACTATGGAAATATTGAAAAAGAGCAAAAGACATTATTTTATAAAATGTCACTTTATTATTGAATGGACGCATACAAAAGAAAAAAACACACATTTTGGTCGGCACTTCTTGAATGCATAACTTTCACGGGAATTGCTTAAGCTACCTAGCCAGGGTTTGAAGCCATTGCAGACCAGTTTCGGGTGTGAAACTATCACCCCTAGCTGTGAGATTCGAAGGTTTGAAGAAGAAGAAATCGTCTCATTTTTGTTTTTTCGCGTCTGGCTTATTTTGGGGTTTTTGAGCCCCCTTTAAATCATATTTTGGAGTTGAATATTCTGAGTTGAAGGCGTCTGTCCATGAAAGAACTTTAGGCGCAGTATAAGCAAGCATTTTAATCAGTTTCAGGTCGTGGTTTTGAGTAATCTGGGTGAGTAAAAGGAAAAACATGACTGCAGAAGGAAAAACGCCTTTTCCATCTCAGCTTGGTCGTTGTTTTTATTGTAGACTACATCTGGCATTTTGGGAGGTGTTTTAACCTATATCTGAGCTGTTACAAGGACGTGATTTTCCCAAGACTGAAGAACCATGTTCTGAGGGGTTATTCTAGCTCGCCCTTAATGAATTATCCCTCTATAAGGCTCGAATCAGATATGTTCAAAGTGCTGGGCGAATGAGGGGTTGACTCCTGTAGCTGCCAGTCATCTGTGACTTACTTGAGGCTTCACATATTCATTTCTGGTGATGTGGCTGCATGAATTCCAGGTCTGAGTACAATCTGATTATGATTTTCAAATAGCAATCAGGTCTGAAGTTAGGTATTAAGCTAGGGAATAGAACTAAGAACCTGCTATTAAAATTAGGAGTTGCTGTTATGAAATTACAGACCTTGTATTACCCAGAAAATTACATGTCAAACAGTTGTTTCAGTTTGGTTATCATTTCTTTGTGGTGCACATAAAGTCAAATTGGTCTTTGAGAAGGGTTTATCATTTTACTATTGTTACAGCTACTGGTTTATAGTCTCAATGCTTAATTGTAATATTGTTAGTGAAATGCAAGATAATCTGTTGTGTATCTGAGGGCATCATATTTGTAGATTGGTATCTTAATGTTGCTTATAACATATGTAAAGTTGTATGCCAAACCGATCATATAAGGAACACTACGTTTCAGCCATTCTATAGCTATTTCTGTTGTACTGTAGCTAATGAATGCAATCAGAAATCTTTGTAAGCCTGATATCTATCAGTGAGAAGTGAATGGGCAGTTGTGATAATATATTTAAGTTTCAGTCGGCTTGAATCTGGAACAGTAGATGGTTGATGTTCTTCATAGCAATAATACTATTGATTGCTCAAAATCTCACATGATGATATAATTGTGTATCTCAGTTCTAAATCGGCACTTAGTCTACCAAACTCTAACCTTGCATGCTAAATATTGAGTAGAAGACCATAGTGAAACATCTGATAAACCTCATAAATTGAAAATTTTCATTCTTATCGGAAGGGAACTTTACAGTGGTATCAGAGCTCAGAGCATCCTGCCAGCCTGTTTGGGTATTGGATTCAATTTCAGTTGTAGCAGAGTGATAGATATTTCAGTGAGTGAGATGGAGTCCTTTCAGGAGTGCATGGCAAAATTGTTGCAAAGCTTTGAAAATTATAACAAGACTCTAACTAAATTGTTGGAACATCCTGAGTTGCCTGAGCTGTTAGAATCTAACTTATCAAATGACAGGAAAAGTGAAGAATCCTTATTAACAAAAAAAGAGGAGTCTGATCAAATCATTGAGCAGGTGGATGAAGAGAATTTCATGACAAATCATTCAGAGGGAGACAGTGTCTTGACTCGTGAGGATTATGTGACTGAGCTTCAGGCTGATTCTTGGGTCAAACATGTAGCTACTAAGGATGAAATGGAGCATGAAGGAAAGGACATAACAACAGCATTGGAACCACTCTCAGATTTATCCAATGATGCTACTAAGATTATTGACTTCCATAATATTTCATGTGATGAGTTTACTAATGCTCTTTTAGGGGAAAGGTTTGGTGACTTCAAATCAGCTATTGGTGATGGATTCTTTGATGATTTGGACCCACAGTTTACTACTGAAAATGTTAATGGAGAGGCACAAGTGCTTTGGGGCAGCTTTGGAGTCATTGATGACAGTCTGGCACTTAGTGAAAATTGTCAGGTATGGGATCCGGGAGAAGATTCAGAATCTGAGTTGGAGTATGGTTTTCAGCCTGCTAGTGATCTGAGTTCACTTTATGAGGTGATGGGTTATCCTCCTGGGAGACCACCAGATATGAAAAATGCAAATGAGGAGCCAAATGAGAGTTCTTTCTTTGTTGGTGCTTACATTGAGCTGCATCATTCTTGTCTAAAGCTTGGTCTTGATTTTTGGAGTTGGCCAACAAGTGGGACGTTTCATGCCATATCAGAGTTGATGAGTCTTGTCTACCTATTCTATGTAGTTGGTAATTTAGCTTCTTCATGGAATGAATTGATTCACGGGGATTTCTACACTTCTAATTTTGAAAGGTTTCCAAACATTGTTCTTGAGCTTGCTGGAATTTTAAGAACTACAAGGAAAGGAGAGTTCAAGCTTGTTACTTTTGTAGCTATGGAGGAAGAAGGACCTTTACATGACATCCACATGACTAACAATCCATCCCTTGGATTGAGGAATGTTTTATCTTATACTAATCTTTCTTTGGGGATGATCTTGAAGACAACAATTGCTCTTCGCACCTTTGTTGTTGATGCTTTCATGGATGGGTTACAAGAGTTTACCAAAAGGGTCACAAACTTCCTTGATGAGCATAATGTTATGGATGGCACTTGCAGTTGTGATGTGTATCTTTCTAAGCATGTTGATCATTCTTGGTTGGGTATTCATGCTGGGGATCCTCAACAAGGATTGCTGGATCTTATTGGAAAAGGTAGGTATGATCTTTGGAGGTATAAGGATGGAAAATTCAGAGTTAATAGAGATGTTCTTTTCCTTACCAGCCATCTTGTGATTCCAATTACTCATCTTCAAATGGATTGGAAAGAGATTTTTAGTAAGGGATGGAGCAATGATCAATTGGACATTCTTGGGTGTACTCCTTGGCAAAGAATGGATCAGATTTTCAGTTTTGGGCTTGTTGATTGGTTGCAGGTCAGTCACCTTACATCATGGGTTGCTCTCATTCAGGGGAGTTGGCAAATTATTCCTTGTGAAGGAGGTGAAACTTTTCAGTTGGAGATTGTCTGGAAGTGTTTCCTAGTCACTTATGAGTTGAATTGGTGTGGCACTATGCTTTGCACGCATGCTTATACTTGGAAAATTCATAAGTACTGCCGTTGTCCCTTGTGTAGAGTACTTATATCAGATTATACCTTGAGAATTCAGTCTTGAATAACAGTGACTTTTGCTTATTTCATACCTTACAAACTCAGAGGGTTCATCTTATGGAGGTTCATGATGTAAACCTTGACAGTTTACTCTCGGTGTTGGTTCAGGACAGTGAACTTTTGCATGCTTCGGTTCAGGATGTTGTACAAGTTTGGTACCCACATCAAGGATTTGGATCCTTGAAGTTTGAGGACCAATCTCCACACATAGGTACAGATTGCAGCCATGGAATAGCAGATATAACAGGTGTTGAAGGCAGCTTTCAGCATGCTACACTTCTAGGATCAACAAGTAATGATGAGCATTCGAGATTGGAAGAAGGTATGCGTGAATTTTATGAAGACATCACTAAAAATGATGAAGAATATGTGAATTTTAGGACTGTTAACAGTAGACTCTTGTCTATGCATGAATTTGATAATCACAAGGAGATAGATAAGTCTCAAGTGGGTAATTTGGTTAAGGAGCTTGTTCATGTTGACACTCATGATATCATAGACAAGAATGTGATAGTGTGGATGGATCCAAGGTACACAAAAAGATCGACATTTCAGAAGGGATTTGATAATTCTTGCTTTATGAAGATACTATCTTGGGTCACTTTGAATGACACCTCCTTGAGAGGACTAACAATTGAAATCTTGAGGATTCTTAATCCTAAACATGCTGCTCATCATTCCTTGGTAGTCGATGTTCGTGAGTATCATATTCCTAGATTGCTAAGTTGGTATAACTTCATCAACTTGCAGCAAGTGAGAGGCTTTTCAGATTTGGTGCCAGGGGTCTTATCTTACTCTTGGATGAATGGTGGCTGTCCTATACTATTGTATATTGATTTATCAAAATTGGTGTTGAAGGATACAACTGATTGCATGGTTTTGTGTGCTTTGGATCGTCAC
This sequence comes from Sequoia sempervirens, assembly GCA_007258455.2. Lineage (NCBI taxonomy): Eukaryota > Viridiplantae > Streptophyta > Pinopsida > Cupressales > Cupressaceae > Sequoia > Sequoia sempervirens. The sequence goes on along the minus strand of VDFB02307784.1, from coordinate 4,684 downwards.
TCTAACGCTTGGAGGTTGAGTGTTGATAGGGAATCACCCAATTATGACAGCCATGGCAATCTTGAGAGGGTTCTAGACCTGATTCTTAGATTTAACAAAACTATCATCAGTTGTTGCATCAGTCAAGAGGACATGTCTGTGAGTATGATTGATGGTAATCATAGGACTTGGGATCCAGGGACAGTTACTAGGGGTGAGAGGTTGATTCAAAATTGGTTTGGTGAACAAATTTTCAGAGTTGACACCGCTGTCTGCTTTCCAATCAGCTTGCAGGAGACAATGAGTGATAACATGCAGATGGATTGGTCAGTACCTTCAGTCTAGCAGTGGGGCAATTCTCAGTGGGTGTTAATTGGTAGAAGTAATGTGGGTACTGGAGGAGTTCCTTTGGTCATTCCTACATTCACATTTTCTATTTTTTCAGGGGTAATGATTTGTGACAGCTGATGCCCTAGCTTTCTCCCGTGGGCGATGACAACATCAGTTTATGGGCAGAGTGACTTTGTGGACCTACAGGCTTCTTGGCAACAGGTTGTGGGAGGATTCTCAGAGCTTGAGCAATTATTTCTAGCTCCCACCAGGGTGAGTGATGGATATTGCAGTCAGATCAAGCAATTGATAGATATATCCGCAAACACTATGGTGGTGATTGCAATCAGTTGGATGAGTTGGGGTGCTGAATATCAGCATATTGATGCTTGGGGTTTAGGTATCGATGAGAGGTTATCAGTTTATGATCAGGGTAGCATTGTCAGGATGGATCCCAGGGTTGACACTATTGTTATCGGCCTCCAATTAGAGACTAATTCATATCACCTTTGGGGCATTGTGAGGAGATTTGCCGAGGGTTACTCTTTGGAGTTAAGCAGAGAAAGTTTCTTGTTTCCCAAGATCGAGTTAGACAATGGGATTTCATATATGGACCTCACTGAGGTGCCTCGACAAAAAATTTCCCAGGATAGAGGCTACAACCCTCATAGATATTTAAGTATGGGTATTGGTGATGTTCAATTTTTTGGGTCGCAGGGGTTGAGAGCACAGCTAGAGAGTGACACGTTTATAGTTTTTATCAGATTTGTGCAGCATCAGCATGGTGGACGTTTGCGGAGATTGACTTGGGACCCCGGTATTACACTTGGGTGCAGTTCGTTTCAGTTGGTTGCTATTGTGGGTACCTTGGCATTGCTTGAGGACAAGCAATCTTTGGGAAGGGCGGACTGTAATGTCCCCAAAATTATGGTTAATTAATTTAAATCACTTAACCATAATTTTGGGGACATTACAGCCCACCACGCTCCGCGGGTCTCGACCTCGAGACCTCGGCTCTGATACCACTAAGGCCCAACCACTACACCAAAAGACCGGATTGTTAGTAAGGGCGGCTACCCAGGATGTTAAGGGTGGCGGCACGCAACCCCACCGGAGAATCTACGAGGATGCACGCTAATCCCACGAACACGTGGCCTTGTAACCTGCGCACAGGGGTCCCCACGGGGACATTACAGCCCACCACGCTCCGCGGGTCTCGATCTCAAGACCTCGGCTCTGATACCACTAAGGCCCAACCACTACACCAAAAGACCGGCCTGTTAGTAAGGGTGGCGACCCAGGATGTTAAGGGTGGCGGCACGCAGCCCCACCGGAGGATCTACGAGGATGCACGCTAATCCCACGGACACGTGACCTTGTAACCTGTGCACAAGGGTCCCCACGGGGACATTACAATCTTCTATCTAGCTTTGCAAACTATGTGTCCGAGCAATTTCGCTTGAGGTACCATGAACCAACACTTCTTCAAATTTAATGCCACTCGTGCTGCTCTAATGTTCCATACATTCTCGAAGAGGCTTTAGATGTGTGTGTTTGTCACTGTAGGTCAACCAGTCATCCAAGAAAGCCTTAAAATTCCCCACTAATATCTTGTCAAATATATGCAGAATGATTCTATGGAAAGTCGTCGAATCATTGCATAGACCAAACGACATCCGATTATATGCATACACTTTGTTTTCAACCATGAATGTTGTCTTCAATTTATCCTCCTCAGCTATGCTCATTTGATTATAGCCTAAGAATCCATCCATGAATGAATAGATTTCGTGACCAACCGCCTCTTCGAATATTGAGTCAATGAATGGGATCAGGAAGGGATCCTTTATAGTTATTGCATTCAAGCTTCATAAATTCACACATATCCGAATTTGTTCAGATTATTTCTTCAATAATATGATAATTGGTGAGACCCGATCATTGACTTCAACTTTGAAGATGATTCCAACATTTTTTCAATTTCTTCTTTTACTTTAGCAGCATAATTTTTGTTCATTTGGTATGGCCTCTTCCATATGGGTTGTGCTCTTAGTACCAAAGGGATTCTATGTACACATAGTTCTCGAGGTACGCCTTTCAAGTCTTTGTACGTCCACACAAAGGAATCCTTTTATTTTGTGAAGATCTTGAATGTTGCCACCTTTAGTATTGGATTCTAGTCATATCCAACTAGAATTATGTAATGTCCCTAGCTAGTACTAATGTAAATTTTCAGTTTTAGCTCTCGGACATTCCGTCAAACAGTTTGCTGACTATCTCCTTAATGTTGGTAAATGTGTTTCTGTTTGTTCCTATGTTCCACGACGTTTCGAGGACGGGGACGGGGGGACGACAGGGGATGTGTTTCCGGGACATTTCTAAAGGGGCAATTTTTAGGGGACGACAGGGGACGGAGACATACAAAATACATATACATATATATATATGATTTTTTCAAAATTTATTAATATATTAGAGAGAGAGAGAGGGAAAGAGAGAGATATGTCAATAAATTAATAATTGATAACAAAAATATCAATATGTAACTAAATTGCGAGAGTAGTACTATAACAGCATAAGAAATGTCATTAAAGCATTATAAAATTTATCACAACAGTATCAAACATCAATAAAACCATGGTCTATCAATATCCAAATGTCTCAAACATGTATCCAGAAGTCTCAAAGTTCAAACATGAAAATCAAAATATTAAATACAACAGTCTATGAAATTAAGCCTCATTCGGGCTATGAATATCCAAAGACTCAGAACTATCTGAGTCACTATCATCCTTTGGCAAGAGTGGATCATCCAATGGTAGCCCCACCAATCCTGGTTGCACCTCCTCATCAATTTTCCTAACATCCTCAGGATCAACATCCCATCGTGCTGTTGGAGTCTGCCAATACTCAATAGTGTTGTGACCTTTTCACACATCGCCCCATTACAAATGGGGACCCCCTAATTTTTGCTTCATTTTGGTCTTTTGGCTTGATTTTAGTTGGTTTTCCTGTTGTCTATCTCTTGTTTTGTCTGCCTTTCCGGGGATGTGCCCGTCCTTGAGCTTAAATTTGAAATTTTGGCTAACTCTGAGAATTACGGTTTTGAATCTTCCGACCAGTTTAAAGTCAAATGGAGTGAGTAAATTGAAATCTGAGCTCGGCATTGCAGCCAGTAAGCTTCCAGCACGTTCCCAGTAAAATTTCATTAAATTCCGACAACTTACTATTTTTTAGTAAGTACCTGATTTGGGACATTTTCTCAGCACTTTTGAAATTTCATCTGTCACACTGCATCCAACACACGTCAAACTACTTGTCTGCAAAATTTGAGCCAAATCTGACAACTTTCTATTTTTACAAGTATCACCTTCAGAAGCTGATTTTAGGGTTTACATGCAAAGTTTTTCAATGCATGTTTGGAGAATACTTCTGGGTTTTTTGAAACCTACGTGATGATATAACATGCAAGATGAGATGATAACTTTCAGCACTCAACCTTCGGAGGCTATTTTTAGGGTTTGCATGTTGGAATTTTCTACGCATGTTTGGACATTCTTTGTGGGTTTTTCGAAAGCTTCGCAATGGTGTAACATGCAAACCAGGATCAGGACTTTTTTGCAGAACTGTCTTTAGAGGCTATTTTTAGGGTTTGCATGCAAGACTTTTCAACGCATGTCAGGTTATTCTTTATGGGTTTTTTAAGAGCTACGCAGTGATGTGACATGCAAACAGAGTTGGTCACTTTTTCAGGGACTTACTATTTTTAGCAGGATCATTCCGGCAGCTGCCCAGCACCTTAGTATCACGAACAGAGCAAAGTGCAACAGAAACGGGGTCAAACGGAGATCGTTTAAGCAACATGCAAGTCAGATTAGGGTTTCCAGCTTCGGGACCCAAAATGAGGGGTCAAATGCCAGAATCCTCAAAAACTGGTGTATCCCACTGCAATCAGTATCTTTTAAGCTATCCACTGGTGAAATTTGAATGCAATCCGAGCACTTACTATTTATAGTAAGGCACTCCAGAAACAGTCTATAAATAGTTTGTCAGCAGCAGGCGCCAATGTGAATAGGCAAGTTAACCCATGAGGATCACGTCATTCAGATTTCAAGTTAAACGAAGTTGGGGAAGTCCTGAAAACAAGCAATTACTATAAATAGTAAAAAACCTCCAAAAACATGCTATAAATAGTAAGTCAGCACGAGATGGCAGTGTGAACAGCTTAACTAGGTCATGAGGATCCTGTGGCGCGAATTCCAAATCAATCAAAGCTTCAGAGGAATGAAAATCAGAGACTTACTAAATATAGTAAACAGGAGCGAGCAAGCCAGAGAAGTGTCTAAGTCTGAGAAAGTTCCTTCACCCCCTGTGA
>VDFB02307783.1:0-49702 GCA_007258455.2 Sequoia sempervirens | reverse complement strand
AACATTGATTCCTTCTGTTATATGTTATTGGCAAATTAATGCAGTAGTGCTCTCTACTTTTTTTCTTATAATGATTAATTAATATGTATCTTATTTATATTTGCATCATTTACTCAAGCAATGAATCCCATTTTTGTGCAAGATTAAATTGGGAATTTGACTTCTAGGTTCATGTGCACTTCATCTAGCTTGCAATTATTGCCATCAATTGGTATGAACTATGAAGCACATCATTTGAACCAGTGAATTGTAATGCCCCTACCAAGATATTTTAATAAACTTGTAATTTTTTCAATTTTAGCACCTAGACATTTAGTCAAATAGTTGGCAAGCAATGATGCACAATATTTCTGATCTAAATGCTCATAGCAGCTGCAATTAACTCACAAATTTATTGACATAATCACAAACACTTCACACTCATTGAGTTTCACCGGGACATTTTAGAAAACAGTTGTTATACAACCCACATTCTTAGAAATCTCCAATATTGTAGCTAGTATATAAATTGAAGAATTATAACGAACATTTAGCCAGTAGTTGACATTCAAGCATATTGTCAAACATATGGTATGCAACTGAAAATTTACAATAAGTGAACACCCAGAATGTTGCTACAGTAGGAAAAAGAAGCAATGGCTGTCAAAATAGAGGTATGGCTGTATAAAAAATTGTTCTTCCTTCCAATCTGCAATGTCCTATAATGGCATTTGATCTTCTACACAACTGCTGTTGATTAATATATCAGATTGTACAGAGATAACGAGTGGAAAATGTGTCCAAAAGATTCTCAAAACTGATATAGCTTGTTGTTGTAATGAGATGGTTGGAAAAACTGAGAATACTCTTGGTAATGACTGATGAATGGGGTACTCACCTTCTTGTTATCTCATCCAAAGATATCTCACTGTATACCTTGGGCGGCTGGTGGCTATATGTTGAAAATCCTTATCATGAGCAACAATCTCTTCCTAGACAACTCCCACACCTTTCCTTGTCTTGTACAGCCTGCTCAGCAATATATGGCCAGCAATGTAAGTATAAATTGTATGCAAGTTGGATGGCCAGCAATAAACTCTACCTTGGATGATATGGTTTGCGTACAAACACTTTCGTTGTTATGTTTGATAATATTTTGTAATATCCCTGAATAGGGATAATGAAAAAAACACAATATCTCCAAAAATATGCAATAGAAAATTCTGAAATTTTATTTGCAAATAGATAACCCTTCAACAAGTTCTCAATCTATGTTCAAATTATATTTTTCTGATTTTTCTGCTAATTAATAGAAACTTTTGAATATTTTTGAATATCAAAAAGTTACAGGGAACACACTAAAAACTGCCCAATGCTTTCAAAAATAGCTTATGTTATTTTTTCTTATTTTTTGTGAGATGAATATGATTAGCAGTATGCATACTTAGACACAAATACTTTAGAAATGTTTTCAAACCCTAGCCACCTTTGTCAAAACCCCAATAAACCAGCGTTAAGTTTGTCCCACTTGTTCTTTTGGTATTAGCTTCAATCCTCAAAAACATGAAGACACATTGCTATAGATAATCCAAGTTTGATCTTGATATTCTGAATCTCACCTCTCAAAATGGCCTCCAAACCTAATAACGAAGTGTAGCTCTAAAAATGATGTGTTAGGGCCTCACAAACCAAAGCCCTTCCACTGAAACACACCTTTTCTAACTAGGGGGAGCTCGTATCTCTCTCTGAAACTAGGGATACTCAAAGGTTTTCAAACCTTAAGCCAAAGGTTGCAACAACAATAAGGAAAAGACTGATAACATAATGAGTTCCAAAAGAACCCTAAAATATTATATAATAACTCCCAAAAGAATGATCTAATCTTAGCCATAGATTCACTGCAAGTCCAATCCAATGGTCCAAATAAAACTCTAAAAAATGAGCCAATAGGCTCCTTATTTTCGAATGCCCCCTTGATCTATTTTGCACATGTTTAATAAAAATCACTTAGAGTACATGCCTCTTAAGTCATTAAACTCAAAAAGGGGAAATAATAAGTCTTTAGGCTAAGAGTCACTTAAGTTGCAAAAATAGATGTGCCCACAACTTAAGAATAGAATAGGATACAAGCCAAAGATTTCACACACTTAATAATGCTCTACATCCTCTTCCAAGGAAAGGACAACCCATGCAACGTTAAGCCACATGGCTTGAGTTGGGGACATCACATATTTGCAAACAAGTGATTTATTTTGACTAACTCTCAATCTTTAATTTGCAACTAAACTGGAAACCAAAGAAAGCAAACCTAGAAATGACATTTCAACTCTTTAATATAAATCTCCACAAATCTCATAACATGCAACACATTGACAATCTTTGTATGAATTGCTCCAATGGATGTTGAGGGTTTTTGTCCCTAAACCTGATATCTTCAACATACATGGGACTTCTGGATGAAATCACTCACAAATGGCTAGGAGGGTTTTTGTCCTCGAAATGATTCTTACTTTTTTTGTCCCCGAAATCATTCTTACCTATAGTTTTCATCCTAGGAATAGAAGATGGATAGAGTTCAATTTTTTAATGAAAGGATTTGATAATGAACAATGAATGACCAACCTTTCCCAAGCCCTTCTCAAATAGTTTTTTTTAAGGTATTTTATTTTAATTTATTTAATTTCATTTTTTTCTTCAAGTGACTTTTGAAATTCCCTTTTTAATTCCACTTTATTTTTTAGCCCAAAAATTAGTCACTTTATATCTCTTTATATCAACTTTTTTTAAATAATTAATTATAAGTTGTTTTTTACTTTTAATTTTTGGACAATTTAAATATTTAGCTATTTAATAATTTAATTATTTTTTACACCACCAAAGTTATAGCACAAAATATGAATTTTGATCATACCATCAATACCTTAAGTGCAAAGGATATCAATCTATATGAAAGTTGATGTTCTCCCAAGATAATAAACTTCTTCAAGAAGTGTGGAGTACTCCCAAAATGTCAGACTTGCACATATAAAGTATCATTGTACTCTTCTTGGCTTTAGGAGTTCTTTGCCACTATCAGAATATATTTCCAATAAAGCTAGTGCTCTTCAAAAAAGTTGGAGTTTCTAGAGAAAGGGACATTACATGACTCTTAATATATACTTCATTTGCATCAATGACATCCCATATTCTTTGTTGGATACTATGTTGCACCTCCCTATTTATCAATAATTCCATATGTTTATGGATCAAATCATGGATGCATACACATACACATACACAGGTATGTAATCAAGTGATTGAGACGAGCTCATTTTTGTGCTATTTAAAATTGTTGGTTATGTAGAAGTTTTGGCCCTTTGGGCTGCAGTAAATTTTAAAATTCATAGGCTTTATCAGTTCTGTGGTCACATACAAGCTGCAGGAATTTGTAGCCAAGATCTTTGGACCAGAAAGCCCAGTACAAATTTGGCAAATATTTAAGCCCTTTGAAATACAATAGTGTTTTATTTTTTAAGTAAAATATTGACTACCATATTAAGGCAATTGAATCCAATGATAGAATTCAAAGAATCTCTTGTTTGCGATTCTATTTTTATAACTGATCATGGATATTTTGATGAAGGTAAAGCTAAAGTTAAAGGTTCTTTAGGTCACTGCCTTTGGTGTATGAAACTACCCACGAGGGTAGATAAAACATAAGCTTATTTGATAACCGTATTAGTCATTTTACCTCCCTTGTAAATTTGCGTCATTCCATATGTGTCATGGATCCACTTTGTGATGCTTGCACACAAACACAAAGTACATAACATTCGAGACGGGCAGGCTTAACCAGCACACTCTAACGGTACACTCCTTAGGTGGCTGGGCCCACAGCCTCTTTAAACCTGTGACTTTCACGTTCTCTTTGAGTGGGCCTAATCGGTGGAGAACTTGTGCTCTTGACAGGGAGGTCACAAGTTCAAATCCTGCAGGGGGTAGGGTATGTACACCTCGTATTGTGGAGCACGAGTTAGGTGCCTCCCCCATATTGGGGGAGTACGAGGGCCTCGGATTGTGGAGCACGAGTTAGGTGCCTCCCCCATATTTGGGGGAGTACGAGGAGTCCCATATACTCATGGTACTGGACACCCTTTCCTTTCCTTTTTAAACCTATATGGCTTTTCCGTTTTCGTTTCACTTTTAACGAAGCCTTTCCGTTCAGGATATTATAAAAAGTATAAACGGTAGATCAAAGATGTCTTAGACCTGTCACTTATAAAACAACGATAAGAATATTAATCTTTCGTTATATTTAGAGTATTATTTTTAATTTTTGATATTTTAGATTTTTAATAATTATTATTAATAATTAATATTATTATAAACAATTATATATTTTTAATTTTAATTTTTTAAATAAACTTATTAGTAATTAATATTGTTAAAAATAATTAAATATTTTTTAATTTTAGTTTTTAAATAAATTTATTAATTATAAATTATTCATAATTGATATTTAATAAGATTTTAATATTAAGTATTTTTTATTTTAATTTTTGAAATAAATCTATTAATAATAAATTATTCATAATTGATGTTTAATAAGATTTATTTTAAAGATTTTTAGATGATAATAATAATAGATAATCAACAATCAATAATAATTAAAAATAAAAAAAATTAATAATTATAAATCAATTATATATAACAATTCTAATTAAAATTATTAAAATAATCAATTATAAATAACAATTCTAATTAACATTATTAAAATAATCAAATAGTAAATTATTGATTATTAATTATTTAAAATTAATAATAAATTATAGTTAAAAATCAATTTTAAATAACATTTTTAATTAACATTATTAAAAGTAATCAATAATAAATTTTTGGTTATTAATTATTTAAAATTAAAATTCATTAAAACAATTTATAATTTGACATTCTAGATTTTGACAACATGATCTGTGATTTTATTAAAAATTGATCATTATGAATTTTGACAAACTTGACACACAAATGACAATTTGACAATGAAATTAAAGTACCACAATTGAGTTTCAAATTGAGTAACACAATATACACAAACAAATTGAGAGATTGTTATGAGGGTAGTGATGCAACATTTCTAATTAGAGTGTACTCCATGAGATTACAATTCTTTGAGACATTTGGTCCCAATAGTGCACAAGATTTGTCTATCCTCCCATATTTTGCATAGATTTCAAAAGGGATTCTACAACCACAAAATTTGAGAAAAATCATCTTTATATTATGTTTTAACTAGAGTAGATTAATATTTTTTAGTTTGCTCTATGAAGCTCCGAATTACATGCACATGGAATGAACTATAGTTTAGTTACGAACCTTGGTTGCTTCAAAATAATCAGACAAGATTAGGAGAGGAAGGAACACACACCAAACTACAAAAATATTAAAAATGAGATTTTGAATATTTAAAATTTGATAAGTCTTAATTTATTTTTGAAATGTTCAAGAAATATCAATATATTTTTTCAAATTTCAATAAATTCGATTTTGAATATCAAAAATTTGATACACCTTTAAAATCCATTGGAAAACAATACAACTTTTAGAATTTTGATGAATTATCGGACTTGTGAACTTGTCAATGGATTTAGAAAGTGCTCAAATTCACTTTAGCAAAACCTTATAAATCTTTTTTGAGAAATATACCAACCTGACAAATGAAGTTTAATGCATCATTTTCACCTAGATCAATATTTTTTTGTGAAATATTGCCACATTGTGTATAACAATATCACAAATCCTCTTACCAAACCATTTAGCTTCAAATTTTATAGAACTCATGATTTGATTGTTTTCACAAACTATTCGGTGAAAATTTAAACTCTTAATATCTCACCAACTAAAGGAATTTTGATCCAAAATCTTGCCAAATTAGGAGAAATACTATCACTTGAACATCCTTGTAAATTTTTTTTGTACCATCTCTCACAGATTTTGAGATTTAATTATTTTCATAAAATTGTTTGAGCTACATCATTGCTTCTAAGGGTTCTAGTTAAAATAATGGAGGTTTTTCTTCAAAATGATGAGAGACTTGAAACTTGAGGATAATTGGAGCGTGTTTTACTAGGATCTACTCGACAAAAGAATTCAAATGCAAAAAGTTTAAAGTTGGCAAGTTTAAAAACAAGACCAACAAGAAGATGGATAAAGGATAATGTTAAGGATTTTGATGAAATAATATGAGAAGGAGAAAGATTGAAAGATCTAGATTACTACAGTGAGATAATGCCCTAAGATGCATAAATAAGAGAGAGGGTCACTAGGGGGAGTGAGATAAGATATGCCCTAATAGAGAGTGGTAAAAATGATGGTGAGGAGTGAAGAAGATAGTTATTAAGAGAAAAAGGAGACTATGAGTGGTTAGAGGCAAGGGGAAGACCAAGGTCATGTCCCCATAAGGGGAGAGGATGATCAAGAAGATACAAAAAGAATGAGGAATATCTAGCTCATACCTCCAAGGTGAGAAAATAAGGAGATTCCCTCAATGTGAACACTTGATAGGTAATGATAGGAGTGAAGAGGGACACTGAGGGAGAAAAAGAAGTGGCACATGCCATTAATATCAAGGAAGGGACTAATAAAAAATAAAGAACGTGATAGATTAGTAGGTGAGAGGATGAGGTAATGAATGATACAAGTGAAGTCTAGGAATATATAATATAGTGAATAAATACCTCCAATAAAAGAAAGCAAGAGAGAGTAGAGTGAAAATGACATAAAAGAATCATAAAGAAAGGTAATAGAAGAAAAGAGATGAGAAACTCAATTGATACCTTTATTTTGAGTTACTAGGGTTAGTCCTAATAGTTATAATAGTGACTAAAGTAGGGATCATCATTATCCACTTATCATAGACCAAATAATATCATTAAGAGAAAAACTAAGATCCAAAACAAAGTGGAAGGGTAAGGAGAAGAAAACAAAAGAAAAATATAATAGTGAAGGGAAAGCTAAGGAAAAGTGGAATCAAAGCAAAGGGAAAAATAGGATCAAGGAAAGGAGAAAGATGAAGAGGAAGTAGAGGACAAGAATGGAGAGGAAAGATCAAAATAAAGGTAAGATCAAAACATTAGCATAATCAAAGGTCAAGAAAAAGAAGAAGAAAAGAAGATCTAAGGATAATTAATGATCACTATAGTAGACTATTCAATTTATAACATGATCCTAATTTTATACAATGGTAAAACCAAGTAGTTTGTTATGATCCAACATGTTTGTGTATACTATAGTATCTCATGGAGATAGTAAGAAAGTGTAGCAATAGTAATGGGATAGAAGTAGTGTAGATGTTAGGCTTGGGATGTTGTAGAAGTGATACAAAGGAGAAAGTAATGAAATTCTTGCCTTGTCTTGTTCCAGGATTGAGGCATTCTTGACCAAAGAATTTGAGAGAAAAAGGATGGAATAAAGTGTAGAAAAGGGATCAAGAGATGGAGGAATAAAGTGAGATGGTAACTTGCACTAGTCTAATATTAGGTTATGCTCATGCTAAAATAAGGGGAAGAAAGGAACCATAGCTTAGCAACTCATCCTAGAATGACTCATAGATGGATCATTGATAGAAACAAATAAAAATATGTTATAACATCTTGATCTAGTTAACTAATTTTTTATAGATAAGTACCTTTGAGGTGCTTTGAAATTTCTCTTAGGCTTTACATGTTTTTTACTTTTTTATTTTTATTTTACCCTTTTTATGTATTTTTAATTATTGTGGACATAAACGTTCTTTTTTAACACTCAATACTAGATGAGGAAAGAGAGGAAGAAGTTGATTTTCTATAAGGTTTTAAGGGCCATTGATTAGTTCTAGGTATTGGGAAAATAGAAGGGAAGAGTACTCATGGACATGAGAATGTATTTCATTCTTATCATGGGGTCCTATGAGAGTATAATGGCTATAGTAAGAAGTGAAAAGAGATTAAGAATTTAAGGCCAAAATGACTATTTCATTGAACTCATCATGCCAAGTTGCATAATGGATGAAGGAAATTATTGTAATATTTGCAATAAGATAGCTAGTAGGAATAGTGAAGATGACATTTGATGGATGTGTGACTAGATAGGTTTATGTGGGAATAAGAGTGTAGGTAAAATATTGGTCATCTTGGTGCATAAACTAGTAACATCATTGATGAGATCTATTGCTCTATATCATTGCCCAAGTTGTGCTAGAGAGAAGAAGAGTGAAAAGGAAACAAAAATTGAGTAAAAAAAAGATCAATTAGGTAGAGGATCAACAACCATTAAATCATCATAAAAAATGAGGCATCCATGAAGTCATTCGAGTGAAGAATAGGGGTGCATAAAAATGGAAAGGAGAAAAGATGATGAAATAGTTATAAAATAAATTGATTATAGAAGCATAGTGGATAATAGGAGGTGGACCACATATATCATAATTTTTCATATAATTGTTATTAGGAATTAAAGGGTAGGCATCTAATTGAGAGAAATGAAGATCAAATCATTATGTAATGGGTGATCCCACAATACTAGTTTACAATTTCTGAGAGATCCTAATTTTTGCTGAAATCACATAATTTTAGAAAATATAATGATTTAAGCCTTGAAAAGTTCCATTTAAAGGATTCCAATTGAAGAGGGTTTGATCAAACCACCTTAGATCAAACCCCCTTGGATAGAACTCCACTAGTTTTAAACCATACCTATAACGGAGTCTCCTTTACACCTATCAATATGTTGATAAAAAACCACTTTTGATTTACCTTTTGGGGGATCAAATGAATTCATTTAAAATTAATTTCTTGTAAGTATGTATTCCTTATTATAAGCTTCCCAAAAAGTATAATTTTAAATAAATTTAATTTAATTATTATATTTATGTTTTATCTCTTATGAATGTTGGTTTTTCACCAAAAATCAAGCTCTTTGTTATGCACATGTGGAAAAATAGTAGATTATCAAAAATAAAAATTTAAAAATATCAGTGCACTAGATATTGTAGTCCTTGATCCAACAATTTTTTTTTTGAATTTGATACATACAAAAATAGTTATGTTGTATACAATCCGCCTATGTCTGAATTGTAATTGGTTTGACTTCAAAACTTGATTAAGGAAAAAATATTCAATAAAACACTATAAAACCAAATGAAAGAACTAGAAATTATAGTTACAAATCTAAATTCGAAAAAAAATAGAATTTTATCCTTTATGGAAAAAAAATTTATATTGTATATGGTGAGCATCACTCCTTAAAATGGTCTTTACTAAAAAAACTAGTTTTTGGAGGAGATGGAAAAAGAAGTGAAATCTAATTTGAAAAACATGTTTAGGAATTTCCTAGAAAACAAAAACACACACCACAAGCCTGTAATTCATCTTCAAATTCATCATAGTTTAGCCGCTATAGGTGCCCAAAAGTGAATATTTAGTTAGAAAAAATTAGTTCAGTGTCTAGTTTGGCCAAAAATTGTAAACCGGTATTGTGGGATCACTCTAATGTATGATGTATTTACTTTGGTTTATCAATTAGGATAAAGGAAGAATCATACAAGCAATAATCATGGATGTTATCAATAGGATGAGGAGAAGAGAAGGTTCCCCCAAGTCATATGAGTTTTTAATCAACTTTAATTGCTCCCTAATTAGGTTAGAAAGAAAATTGTAACAATTAAAAAGTAGTTTCTCTTGGATATGGGGTAATAGATATTTTAAAAAGATAAGTTGGAGAATATAATTTAGATGATGAGATTCCATGGCACAATTAAGGATAAGAATTGAGAAGTGTAGTCTTGAATAGTTTCAATATGATCTTGTTTGCAATGTATGAGTCGTATAATCTAGACACATTGGGTTCTATGTTGAATTATAAATTCTAATTAAAGACATGTAAAAGATTAAAAAAATAGTTTATCAATCTAGGTTGTATCATGTAGAACTAGTCTAATGATTTATTATTGATTAGTTTTAATAATTTTAATTAAAATTGTTATTTAAAATTGATTTTAACTATAATTTATTATTAATGTTATTATTATTATGTGCAATTAATTTTCTAAATTTTAAATAATTAATAATCAATAATTTACTATTGATCATTTTAATAATTTTAATTAGAATTGTTATTTATAATTGATTTATAATTAATAATTTATTATTAATTTTATTATTATTAGTAATTTTTTTTTAAAAATAAAATTATTATTGGTTGTTGATTATCTATTATTATTATCATCTAAAAATCTTTAAAACAAATTTTATTAAACATCAATTATGAATAATTTATTATTAATAGATTCATTTCAAAAATTAAAATAAAAAAATACTTAATATTAAAATCTTATTAAATATCAATTATGAATAATTTATAATTAGTAAATTTATTTAAAAATTAAAATTAAAAATATATAATTATTTTTAGCAATATTAATTATTAATAAATTTATTTAAAAATTAAAATTAAAAATTTATAATTATTTTTAATAATTATTAAAAAAAATTAATGTCAAAAACTAAAAATAATACTCTTATAACATATGGTCAGTAGGGATAGAAACGTGAAGCCTATTTTAAATATAACCAAAGATTAATATTCTTATCGGTGTTTTATAAGTGAAAGTGGTAAATACATTTTGAGCTACCGTTTATACTTTGTATAATATTGACGGAAACGAAAACGGAAACGACTTTGGTAAAAGTGAAACGAAAACGAGAAAGTCACGGATGTAAAGAGGCTGTGGGCCTGACCACCTAAGGAGTGTACCCTTAAAGTGTGCTGGTTAAGCCCGACCCATTGGAGACTAATTAGCATCTGCATATAAACTAGATAAATGTAACCAAAAAGCTACTGAGCCTAGTGCAGATGCATACCATCACCGTCAAGGCATTACTAATTTGCACTGTTACGTTACATGAAGTTTCCAGAGTAGGTGGATGTGGGAAATATCCCAGGAATGTTGCAAAATTGTGGGTTACTTCAGGGGGAGGTGAGACATTGGTTTAAAAATAAAATAAAATCAATTCTTCATATATTTTTTCGACCAAAAAGTGAACAAATTAACAATAATTCCAAGATTAGAAGAATCATCATACATTGGGAAACAATTAAAATAGTAATATTTCAGTGCAGTGAGTAACACTTACAAATGTTTTATCTCATCGTTTAACATTAATTTTTTTTCAGATAAATGACAATATTATGTTATCATAGAATGGAAAATCTCACAATATATAGACATATACCAACCTTTTTCGCCAATGAATGTTAACCCAAACAAGAAAGCTCAGAGATTGGGTTATAGTGTCTAGCCTACTTATCAATGTGTTGCATTGCGACTAGATCACAAACTAAATATGTAGTCTTCGGGATAATTAACATCTTCCTTGGAGATGGTCTTAATATTCTTACGCTCGGCTTCATAGTAATTTTTTTAGAAATTTTGTTCGAAAAAGTACTTAAAAGCTCTCCATCCTCTTGTTGATTGCATCCATGGCTTTTAAAGCACCTTTTGTGATATCCTGCATCATGTCTAGTGGTTTTTCAAAGATGGGAAAGTGGTTGGCTACTCTTTCAATATTTTTGTTTTGGAAGTGTTGTAGCTATTATTTCAATATTCTCCCAAGTCTCATCCAATTACTACTTTGTTCTTGTGCACACTAGAGGTTTCTTTGCCTTACGTTTGGCCTTCTAACCAATTTTCCATCTCTATTGTCTTCTGCCTTTGAGTGCAGCACTTGATTGAAATTCTAGGAAAGATTAATCCTTTTCTTTCTTTCAATTGCATGACAACTTTCGCAATTGGAACTGGAATTAATAGCTTAGGGAGACTTCTCATCGTCCAGATCCTTATTTTTGTTCATGTCCATAAAATTTGGACTTGAATACTCTTAGCTTATCAAGCCTATTGTAGGGACTAAATATGCTTTCTTGTGGATGAGAGTCTCCTACGTATATGCCTCTTGACACTGCTGCTATTCACTAATTTTATGATATTTAGCTCTACATTGTGTTTATGCATTGTGGCAAGATGGAGAAGTCACAAATTGGTTGTGCTCATCAAGTGCTTAAAGAAGGTTTTAAATTCCTTGTTCTTTGCTTTCATTGTCTCATTGAACCCAACCCCACTACCTTCCAGCTTGCTGGAATAGTCAACATCCTTATGAGTGCCCACTTGTTGAGCTAGACCCATTTCTCTTTTCTTCATCAATAGACTAATAACATTACTTATTTTAATGTTTTGAACGTTTTGAGATATTAGAAGTGTCTACAACAAGGATTGTCTTTATGATGTGTCCCTTCAATGTAGCAAATGAGAGATAAGGAAAAACAAAAAAAGACATTAAAGAACTTTGCAAAAGCAAGAAAACACTTGGTCCTCGAAGAAAAAAGTTAATAGAAACAAAAGAGGGGATAATACATTCATAGGATTGGAAAAATAATTTCCACTAGCAAGAGTAACCACTTAAAACAAGGAATAGATAAGGGACCATCTTAGATTGAGAGAGACAACCACCTCTCCAACAAACAAAACAACAAAATTACACTAGACAAGGCATCACTTAAGCATGGGAAAGAAGCTACGTAATATGGGGATCTGTTTGCACTCCATCCCACATGCTCATCCCTTGGACAATGGGATGGTAGAGGACATCTCTTGGATGCCCCCTTTCACAAGGAAATTAGGATGCATCCTTAAAACATTATATGTTTGACATTACAAGAAAGAAAATTTAGTTAAAAAAAATAGCAAATAAAATAAATTTAAAAGTGGATGCCAGAGGTCCACAAGTCCTTCCACACTCCTTATGAAACCCTAATCAACCTTATATTTAATTCATTGTCCACTAAAACTTGCCCTACCATAATCATTTGTGAATAAGAAATGGTGAAATTAAAAAAAATGATGTGATATGAAGGTCCATGTGGCGTTGAAGGCCTTAATTGTAGAAACGTCACACCTGACTAGTGCAACTACTAGTCCACTACTCTAGTGTTAATATTGCATGCACTTGCATGCCACAAGTAGACATTTCCATATGTGGGTGCACCAAAACTAGATTGAGGCATTAGAAGACTAGGTTAGGAATTCAAGATCATTTTATTCCAATCAAAATTAACCTACTTGATATTGCCAAGAATTGTTTCATCATGTTGCTCACCAATAATGAGAAACAATGGAAACTTACCTAAGATGGCAACGAAGTAGAAGAATAATAAATATCAATTCCAAGACATCTCTTGATAGGTTTCTTAATTACTTCATTAGGCTTGCCTATTTAATAAACCCAAAATCTAGACAAATAAGCTTGACTTCAGCTAAAATGTAAGAGGAATCAAAGAAGAGTCAAACCATCCTTTATAGTTGATAAACATATTTTTCACTATGATATTTCATTGCAATAACTCAAAATTGTCTAAAGGGTAGTGGCAAATGTTCAAGCAATTGGATATATTGTAATTGAAAAAACAACCTTCTTCTAGGTTTAAGAGGGGCAATGCCCTCGTATGATATGTTTAGATTTTGTAGTGTATTATTTTTACTAGAAAGTAGGAAAGGTAGGCTAACTAAATAAAAAAGAAATAAAGGGAAAACCTTATGTTGGCTAGTAAAAGGTTGCAACTCGCATTTTCCAAAAAAATGGGGAGAACTTCATAACACAAGGATAAACTTAGATTTATCTTTTGAAAACATACTTGAAAAAGGATGAAACTAGGGTTTGTGAATAAGAGATTCATATAACATAAGAAAGAATCCTTCCCAATAGGTTTTCTAATGCATAAATTAGAGAAAACTATTTTAAATTCAACCCAAATTTGCATGAAATAGATTTAAAATGATTAAAGATAGTACACAATGTAGAAAAAGACAGAATAATTGTTATTTCAACAACAGAAGAATTTAACTACATAAAGAAATCTAATATGGAAACACAACCCAACAAATAATAAGTTCTCTATTAATCAAAGTTGTAGAGCACAAAGACTTGGCTTTCCAACTGTGTATGATGAAAATGTGAATCACAAATAACAACAATGCAAAACTCACACTCTCACAATCACACAATGAAGTTCAAGATATTGGCTAAGAATATAGAATTTAAATAACAAGCAAAATCATCATAGCTAAGATCTTGATTTGCTCCATTGTTGGTTGCTTTTTAAAGTAACAAACTATAAAAAAACAATAATGATATATGATGCAATGATAATGATAAATGCTCGAAGATAAATGATACCCATGCTTGATAAATAACAATGATAATGCTTGAATGTTCGATAGATTTTTGATAACAAAAGTGCTAAGATCATAAGAGTGCTAGATAATTTTTTGATAATAAAAAGTGCTAGAGGGTTTGAATGAAAGAAAACTTTTTATTTATATGTTTCACTTAACATTTGATCAATGGTGGAGATTAGTTTGCAAGATCAATGGATAAGAAAATTCAAGATAGGGTAAAACCCATAACCTGGGTTTGATGAAGGAAGGAAATATTAGAAGAATTAATTAAATAAATTTATTTAATTTTATTTAATTCAAACCGATAGTTGGAGAATAAATAAATATTAATTAATTTACTTTAGAAGAAAATATTTAATTTAAATAAATTTATTTAAAAGAGGAGTTTAGCTAATTTATTTAATTATGGAGGAACAAAGATAAATTGAATTTTAAATCTAATTAATGTTGAAGGGAAAATGATAAGTGATGAATTAATTTTAGATATGATAAAAAGATTAAGACAATTAAATTATTAAAAACTATTTAATTAATATCGATGGAAAGAGAAAAATGTTTGCTTAAATAAAAACTATTTAATTAATTATAGATAAAATAGATTATAAAGATAATAAGGAAATGATAAGATGAGCATGCATTAGTCATTTTTAGGTGTCTACATTTTGCCTCTTTGAGACAATGTGTTTTATAGCATTGTTTCAAAGAAAAATATTGATGATATGCCTAGTGAAGCCAATGTTGTTACTTTGAAGAGGAACCTTAGCAAGTGGATATTGCTTGTCATTTATCAAATTTTCATACACACAACATACATGCAAACATGAAAAGAAAGAAACTCATGTCTAAACTCAAGATGCTCTAAGCACATTGAGATATAGGCAGAGGAAGACATTCATGCTATGACCCAAGTTGCTCTAAGCATATTAGGATAGGATCTCATTGAGAAAATGAGATAGAAAATATTAAATCAAGAAAAAAAAAGAAAAACAACTAAGAAACGAAATCAACAACCAACATATCTCTTTCCAAAAGATAAGCTCATTTTTTATGAAATAGGGTCCATTGTAGGAGGGATGCATTTGTTAGGACCTTAGGTTTTTTTTTATAATGCCCATCATAGGACATATAATTCTATTAGGACATGATTTTTTTTATAATGATACCGAAAGATAGGCAACAAGCTATGCAAACCAAAGATTTAGTTCAACAGTTGAAATTTGTTTTGCTCATGATTTTTGTTAAAGCTCAATGTTTTAAGATTTGTATATGATCTCAAGATATGAGAATCCAACCCAAAACCAAGGTCAAGGCATAAGGTGCCCCCAACTAGGAAAAAAATTTGACATGGATAAAAGACATGAGAACAATAGATATGAACAACCAAGCCATGGTAGACAAGGAAAAAGAACATGCAAATATTTGATGATAGGTGAATGAGATGCAAATAAGGGATGAAATGGAATGCATATGCAATGATGATACTAGTATATATAAACTATAAGGATACCCCGAGGGTCAAGTATAAAACTTCTTAAGATGAATACTATTAATAGGCTCTTTCAAAGGTTCTCCTTTAGTTGTACCAAGTTTATAAGCTCCAAGCCCATAATTTGCAATAATAATGAAGAGTCCCAACCAATTAGGTTCAAACTTTCCTTTCTTGTCTCTATCTTGTGATTTTTTTGATTCTCTTTTACGACCATGTCTCCTTTTTCAAACGTTCGACTTTTGATCTTTTTGTAATAGCTATGATGAAGTCGGTTTTGATAAGTTTGTAAGTGATTTAATGCATTAAAAATGGACCTTCCATCCAATACTTCAAGCTCATGTAATCTAGATACTCAATACTCTTCTTCGTCAATGAGATGCTTTAAAGACACCCTTAAGGAGGGGATCTCAACCTCAATAGACAAAATGACTTCAGTTCTAAAGACTAAGGGATATGGAGTGGCTCCTATAGGTGTGTGGATACTAGTGCAATAGGCTCATAATGCAAGATTAAGTTGCAAATGCCAATCACGACCAACTTCATTGATCGTTTTCTTAAGGATTTTCAATATATTCTTGTTTGAGGCCTCAACTTGACTGTTACCTTGTGGATAATAAGCAGTGGAAAAGCAATGTTGGCTATGGAATTGATAACAAAGATCACAAACATCTTGATTTTTTAAAAGCTTTCCATTGTCTATAATGATAACATGAGGGATACTGTAGCGATAAATGATATAGCTTAGAATAAATTTGGCTATTTTCTTTCTAATAATATTGGATAAGGGAACAAATTCAACCTACTTCGTAAAATACTCAGTAGCAGTGATAATAAACTTATGGCCATTAGATGAGGGGGGATGGATTTTTCCTATGAGGATGAGTCCCCATTGTGAAAAGTTCCAAGGATTAGTTAGCGGTTGTAACTTCTGGGAAGGTGCATGAATCAAGTCTCCATGTTGTTGACATTGACAAAATTTCTTAGCAAATTGTTGTGCATTTTGTTCCATAGTTAGCCAATAATATCCAATTCTTAACAATTTCTTTAAAATGGTAGGTCCACTAGAATGAACCCCACAAATACTTTTGTGTACTTCATTAAAGTAGTTTTTGCTTTTGAGTTTAGACACCTAAGGAGGACACTATCAAGACTCCTTCAATAAAGGGTATCACTAAGGATGACAAATTGGGAAGACTAACGAATGAATATTTCCTAATTTAACCCTAACTCCAACCCTAACCCTACAAAACTCTTCTTGAATCATAATCGTAATTGATCCCTAACCCAAATTGAATATTAACTGAACCATAACCCTAAGTAAATAGTAACCTTAATCGAACTCTATGCATAACCTTAATTAAACCCTAACCATAATTAAAATTTAATCCTAACTTTAACTCTAACCCTGAGCCTAATTCAAGCCTAATTTTATTTGAATTGTAACCCTAGATAAATTGAATCCATAACCATAATCATAACCCTAATTGAAATGTAATTGTAATTAAACCCCAACCCAAACCTAACCAAACTCTAATTCAAAACCTAATTGCAAATCTAATTTAACTCTTATCCTAACCCTAAGTCTGATTAATCCATAACCCTAGTTGAATGTTAATTGAATCCTAACCTTAACCATAATTAATTATTAATCCTAATTGAATCTTGATTGGCCCTAACCCTAGTTGTGCCATAACCCTAACTCTAATTGAACTGTAATCCTAACTTTGAATGAAAGTGCTTCCCTCACCCTAGGTGAGAGGAGATTGTTTTCTATCCATTACTTTTTTAATTCAAATTTTCTTTTTTTCTTTCTTGGTGTTACTTTTATGGTGTTATTACATCCTCCACTTTAATTAAGCTGAAAGTTAATTTATTGTGAACAAATTTAATGTTTGTGGTAGCATTTTGAATGAGATAATAACATGCACTACAATACCTTAAATTCTAAAACATGTAAGATGCATACTCATTCTAGGGATTTTATGGTGCATTTGAAAAATAGCTTGAAGTGCATACAACATACTATGTGAAAGGTATGGTTTTTTGGACACAACCTAACAAATATATATTTAAAATATTAATATTATTTTGAATTTATCATTTAAAATATTTTTCAAATTTACCCATGTTGATATGTGAGAGATAGCAAATCCAAACTCCATACTATTTATAATTAATTTAAATTATATTTTATTAAATTGTTAAAAAATTTAAGTTGTTTATAAATAATTTCAATTTTTCATAATTAACTTGGCATTGTGTAAAAAGGATTTAAATTATTTATAAAAATAAAAATTAATAAAAAATTATAGATAATTTAATTTAAGATATGGATTGAATAAAATTAGACCTAATCAATGGATTAAATGTCATTTTCTCATCACCAAGATTAGTATGTGCAAGGTGAGAGCTTAAGATGATTGTTTAATCTAATTTGGAAGTATATCATGCAAGTCTATCAAATTACTACTTTGAACAAAACAAATATTCCTTTATATCATTTATGGTTTGTAATCAAGATAACATGAAGATAAATTTATTTATAATATTAGTATTTTCTAATTTAACACAAAAATAATTTATGTACTTTGTAAAGGGATGAAATATTTTAGTCATTGGGCCTTTTGTAAAAATATAATAGTCTCGAGGTAGTTTTGGGAATTATATGCTGAATTTTGAACCATCAGCATACTTAGCATAAACTCGAAATCGAATTTTATAGTCATGTAATTTTTGACACTTTTGAGCTATAACCGGAGGTTTTCTTACTGGTTCTTTCCAAAAAAAAATAATAATAATTTTATCTAAGAAAAAATAATTTATCTATTTATGCAATATTGTTAGAATAGAAAATAAACTCGTACTTAAATTAATAGAAAAACTCTTTATAAAGAAATAAATAAAGATTTTAAATCACGTATCTCACCTACCAAGTTTAAAATTTAAAAACTTCTTTTATGTCTAATTTAACAAGTACTTTTATATGAAATAATAATTTTAGAATATTTCTTTTGCACTTTTTAGTTCCGAGGGAACTATAGCAACCCCTGTTTGTTAACTAGTGATTAAATGCTTTGTTTGCAGCGAATCAAAATTCATAATTTTCTTTTTCATACATTATATTTTAAATTTAATACATTATATTTTAATTTTGTTAAAGTTAAATGCACGATTTTTAACTTTTTAAATTTTGAAAATTAGTTCTCTTCAATTTTATTGGCTAAAAAATTTGGACCGATAAGGGCGGATTTTCAGGAATGCTAACCATAAACTTTTTTATCGCAAGGGCATTTTTCTCCCACAAAACTATAACAAAAAAAATATTTAACTAATTGTTCAAAATTTTATTGG
The DNA here is from genome assembly GCA_007258455.2 of Sequoia sempervirens. Lineage (NCBI taxonomy): Eukaryota > Viridiplantae > Streptophyta > Pinopsida > Cupressales > Cupressaceae > Sequoia > Sequoia sempervirens. Next base: position 30,641 of record VDFB02307783.1, on the reverse strand, counting down.
CTAGGAAAAGCACAACAATCTGCAATAAACTAAAACAAATGACACTTACTATTTTACAACATTTTTGAAGGAAATTTTTTTGCCATGAAGATATCAACTTTTTATTTTTTTGACTTTTTTTTGGCAATTTATTGGCCACTAGTTAATGTTTGGTATGCTGAATGTAATGATTAAACATTATAATTTAATATTTTAAGCTTTATTAGGCCAAGGTGGAATGCCTGTACATAAAAATATTAAAAAAAATCTTTTATTGGTAGTTTTTAAGTTAATAAAGAGCAGAAAAATAAGCTTTATTGCATAAATTTCGGTTAGTTAAATGTTTTTCCTGTGCCTCGGTTAGTTAAATGTTTCCTTGGGCCTCATGCATATCAATATCCATACCGATACCAACTCGTAGTTTTTAAGTTAATAAAGAGCAGAAAAATAAGCTTTATTGCATAAATTTCAGTTAATTAAATGTTTTTCATGTGCCTTGGTTAGTTAAATGTTTTCTTGGGCCTCATGCATATCAATATCCATACCGATACCAACTCACTTTATATATAATTTTAGGAGAGGTTTGATTTTAGGGAGAAAAACTCAGGTTTCACTGAATTTTGTGTTATAACTTTTGTTCTATTTTAACTAAATTTTCTTGGATCTGGGGAAAAAGACATGTTTTGTTGCTCAGATTTTTGAGACATTCTCATTTACTGAAAATATCCCCCCTTCTATTTGATGGTTGTCAGTCCACTTTTTCGTTGCATCTCAGCAACTATAGATGAGCTATGAACAGTAAAGGTTTGTAAAATTTCTGGTTTGCTTTGAAGATAAGCTGACATATTTAACTAGGATTTTTGGTATGGATTGAGGCAAAATCTAAAACCTGATTTTCTTCTGAGCATTCTGTTTGGGGCAATGCTTACAAAGATGATGAAAAGGATGTGAGTTATCTAACATCTTCACTCATCTAATCTTTATGCTGAATTCCTTGGAGTAGAAAAGCTATTGTGCATCACCTTCAATCTCAGATGAAAATTTCACTTGTCTTGACATGTTTGTAAAGATGCTTTATATTCTGATCGTTGAGTAGACAATAATTATTGTTATTTCAGTTCTCCTGTTCCTTTTGAGGATTCAAATTGCAAACAAGCATTTCTTGCATGCATTCTACAAGCTGGGTTCTACATTTTTCTTGCAGATTTAAATTTCTCATTGTATTGTTTATTATTTTAAAAAGAACCCGATGCATTAATCTTTCCCATATATTGCTTGTGCCTAAAACCTGTGTATCTCCATAATCTTACCATTCTACTTGGGTGTACATGTCTTACTGATTGCGTCATATTTATCAATCTCTTGTAGTTGCACAACCAGGTAAATGAATAATACACTGATATATGCATTTGCTGAGAACAAGTTTTTAAATTTAGTGGTTTTGGTAGTTTTTAATACAACTGAACATTCCTTGTGAGTGTGGGAATGCAGATTATATAATTTATTTTGCCACTCTGTTATTGAAAATCACAGGTTTGAAGGGTTTATTTTCTTTGAAGTAGAAATTCGTCTGCCTTTAATTAAGTATGAAACAAATTCAGAATCAGGTTGAGCTATTTTTTGGGATGGCAAATTCAGAAGGGGTATTTTTTTGTTATGTAATGTGTCGGCTACATCATACCATTCTTCTTTCATTGTTCAGACTGGAGATTGGCTATAAATTTAAGATAACCTTTGCTATAGGGTTTTCTAAATTCATCCATAATAAAAAAATATATTTAACTAAAATAGAAAAACAAATTATTTGTCTCCATTTTGATTAGAGAAAAGATTATGTAAGGAAATAAAAGGAAGCATAATAATTTTTGTTATGAACAGATTAACTAATTTTGTCATTGTTGGCAGAGATAAATTTGTAGGCAATAATCTCCTCAATAGATAAATTTGTAGGCAATAATCCCCTGGATAAATAAATAATTACCAAAACTTGAAAATAAATGCCATCAATTTTCTTTTTTTAATGCATACACTACATAAAATAAGTTTGGTTTGCATACTTAAAATGTTTAACATTTAATTTTTAATTACAATTTATGCCATAATTATATAATATAAGTTTGGATTTTTGAGGATTATGTTGTATATAGTTCAAATGTTTACAATAAAATAATTTAATTTTTATAAATAAATTTATAAAATAATTTTATTTTTTAATATCAACATATTAGTTAAAATGTTTAAAATAAAAAAAATATTTTCATATCATTATAGGTTGGATTTTGAAGATTATTTTTTACATAATTTAAATGTTTAAAATAAAATAAAATAAATTTTTAATATTTAATTTTTTACAGATATAAAATTACTTGAAATTTTTTGAGCAGATAAGAGATTTTGAACATAAAAATTTTAAGGCACTTTTTCACCACAAAGTTAAACTATTATTCAATCATGTAACTTTATGAAATTCACAAACTACATATAAATACATGTAACTTTATGAGATCCACAAACTACATGTAAATATTATAAAATAGTTAAATAATGTAAAAGATGTTGATCCTTCAAAAAAATATGTCTTCGTATTAGTTATAGCAGTTCTATGTGTGGCATCCATTTACATTTCAATACATTTCAAAAACTACCCATTTCTTAGTATGAGCGTTAATACCAATCAATTTAAATAATATTGTATTTGAAATAAGTACTATGAAGTTAAGTCACTGTTTAAAACTTTTGGTATTTGACCTTTGGACTCAATTTAATCTTGCTAGATATACCTTAAATTTCTTAAAACAATTTGTAAAACATCATTCCTCTCTAGGATTTCTTTATAATCATAATTTTTATAGTTTTGTGGTTGGCCTTTGGATTCATTTTAATCTTACTAGATATATTTTGAAAATTACTAAAAAAAACTGCTAAACATTGTTGCTAAAACTTAGCAAACACAACAAATTAAAACAAAACTATTCTAAAACTTTTTTGAAGCTCTTGTTAAAATTTAGAAACTTCTTTTTATGTCTAGTTTTAAAACTACTTTTATATGAAATAGTAAATTTAGAATATTTCTTTTGCACATAATTTCCTAAAATTTAGAAACTTTTTTTTATGTCTAATTTAAAACCTACTTTATATGAAACAATAAATTGAGAATATTTCTTTTACACTTGATTTTCTAAAATTTAAAAACTTCTTTTTATGTCTAATTTAAAAACTGCTTTTATATGAAATAGTAAATTTAGAATATTTCTTTTGCATTAAATAAGACTTACAAAATAATTTTACTTTATGTGAATGTGAATAATTTTTTTAAGGCTTTTCCAAATATGTAAGCAATTGTACGTGAAAATTGTACTCAAATCAGCATGTAACATTTATTTATAAAATATCATTTTAATGATTCTAAAATTCGATATAAATACTTTAAAATACATAACAATTCATAAATTATTTAAATTAAATTTAAAAATATTAACATTAATTTTGATGAAATTATTTTATAGAGAAAATAGATAATATTAAATTGGAACAAAATATAATTTTTAGATTATCATAACTTTATGATCAATTTTATATATAAAAAAATATTTTAAAAATAGAATTTTTTTAAAAATGTAAACTCATCTTAGTGTGTTCTTTTCAACGTAAATGCTTCTCAAATTTGTGTTCCACTATGTTTCTAAAGAAGGATGTAGGTGCACAATGGACCCTATACAGAGAATCACACCTAAAATAAACCTGCCAAAAATATCTCTTTGAAATGTGGTGCAATTGAAAATACATTTAAAATTGACATTTATGAAATGTAAAATGTACTTGTACTTGAATAAATGCCATAGGAAAAGTAATTAGGCTGTCACATTGATCTTAATAAGATAATGAAGCATAAATACCATAATCAACAGTTACCTAAATCTTCCTTTCAAGTTAAAAATAAAAATGAACAAAACTTTCTTGATAAACAAAACTTATAGACAACTGCTATTGCTTTTATTTTTTTGTTTTTCTTTGAGAGATCTGAATCCTCAAATAGTGAAGAGCACATCTAAACCCAAGCCAAATCATACAAAGATCTACCTGCAGGAAAGGACCCACTCATTAAATTCCAAAAACGATATCAGAAGTAGCAGCTGGAGCATAGTCTACAATGGTGGGAACATATATGTGATCATTTACAAGGTTAATGGTTGTCCACAACATCAATTTTTTTATAATTATGTAGATTAGCTTATTAGAATTGAGCATCACAATCTGTTGAATATGGTAAAATAATTCCATGAAGAAAATTGTAAAGCTTTATTAATAGAATACAGGCCAAACAGAAAGACACTCTCATGCATGTTGTGAGAATGGAGGACTGCAGGATGATGTTCGACCTAAGGAAGCATATTGATGCCATTATTTCCATTGTTGGGGAACTTATTCATCTGCATGAATATTGTAACCCTCGCATTATCCATTGCCATTTGAAACCCACAAATATTTATCTAGATGAATATTTTTGAGTTTGTGTGAGCAATTTTGGTACGAAATACTTACTTCTGGACCATCTTCAGCAAGAATGGAGACATGCAAATAGTGACTCCAAATGCCAATGTTTTTAGCCTTGGAATAATATTAATGGAGATGCAAATGGGGAGAAGAGCCCTTGCAAGTTTGGAAACCCAAAGTGGGGTAAGACTGAACCAACAAATCATGATAGGTGACTGAGCATCTCTTCCAGCATATCCAGATAGAATTGGGTTAGCATGGTGTTGGCGTTGAAGTTGTGCATTAAAGTATCAAACCATGAAACTCAGGAATGGAATGGAGGAAACCCAGGGATATAATATAGTAAGAAATAATAGAAATCCCTAAAACTATTTAGGATGGAAGAAACAAAAAATATATCTAATGAAGATCATCATCTGAAATCAAACATGCAATCGTTCGTGCATACCTGATGCAATTCTCATATTTGAAATAGTTGTTGCTGCTAAGAAATATTGCGGTCTGCACTATTTGTTTCCCTCATCTGCTCTGAATGGGAGAAACCATGAGTGGATAAATAAGGTGTTTAGTGGAGAGATAAATGAAATGCCTGACCTGTTGTTACACCTGACAACACTATTCTACTACCACCACTTTCTAGCTTTTTCTTAATGTAACCGCCATTGTGACAGCCAACTTGGATGTCAAAACAATTCACATAGTATTTTTATTCAAACGTTTAAGCTTCTTCTTACTGATGTTTTAATTTTAACTACCACCGTGACAGCCTACAAGACTGTCAAAAAAATTGAAAAAAGGTTTTTGTTTATAGACAAACATTCTTCCCTCTACAACTGAATACGCCTCTCGGCGTAATAAAAAAATTAAGGTTATTTAGCTTTATTTTGTCTGAATGTGCCACTTCCCCCAGAGTTTAACATGTCCTTCCATGGATTGGTTTTCTCAACTTCCTCCTGGTATCAAAACTTTCCAAGAAATAACAGATAAATTCATAGATCACTTCTCCTTTAATCTTGACATGGACGTAAGCCTGGAAGAGTTGTATACTCCCAGACAAAACAAAGGAGAATCTTTTGCTAATTTCTTACAACGGTGGAGACAAAGAGCTAGTAAAAGCAAGTGGCCCCTTCCTGATGAACAAGTGGGGATCATCATATCAAATATAGACCCGAATCTATCCTTCCACTTGAAAATACAGTGCATTACCTCTTATGATGAGCTTGTCCCTAGAGCCCTTCACATTGAGAGAGCTCTAATCTCACAGGGAAATACTCAAGCTTACAAAGACAATCGCCCATCAACTAGTTCAAACAACAAGCCCCGTGTCTGGGCTAAGAACAAAAATGTGACCAATGATGGCATGGTAGATGTTAAGGTAGTCCTAAGTGCTCCTAGGCTGAACAAGCATGGTGGCGCTCTCTTCATGGCAGCAACAAAATGAATACAAATGAAATGAATGAATATCATTCATTTAGGGTTAATGAAACCCTAGGATGCATTGGAGGAAAGGCAATTTTTTTTGCCTTTGAGATTTTTAAAGTTTTTGTTTAAAACTCCATTCACTTCTTTTGTGCGTGGCATTTCTTATGCCTTTCATTTTGCTTTTTGAATTCTTTTGAGTTTTCAAAAAGTTAAGTCAAAAGAAGCCTTATATTTGGCTCTATTAAAATTTTTATTTTACATTTAAATATAAATTTGTATAACTTTATTTAAGTGATTAATATTAATCACTTTAGATAAAAGTTATTTATAAAATGTAAAATAAAGATAGGACTTTATTTATTTTTGCATTTATTCCAAGATGTAAATCTTTATTTTTGAGTGATAATTATAAATTACTTTTAAAAAATAATAATAAATGATATTTCAAATGCAAGATAAAGTGCCTTCATTATATTGGTCAAAAAGGAGTCAAATAAAGCTTTAAGAGCTTGCTTGAATCATGGAGATGATTGAGAGAATTGTGCCAACATGTTGAGGGAAATTAGGGGTTGTGAAGTAGTTATTTAAGAGTTCTACATCAGTTTTGAGTTCAGTTTGACTTGACTTCAATCAAGGAGTGTTTTGAGGCCTGAAACTGAAGTTCACTTTCAGTTATGATCCTCTTTTTGAGGCATTTTCAGTTGTATACAACCCATAGGGTTGTTTTGAGTTTTGACAACTCTTTTTGCATATTTGGAGGAGCATCTTCAGTTTCATGCCTTGTTTGGAGGAGAAGAAGGACAACACATCTTTTCTTGGAGCCAAAATTCAAATTTGAATTTTGAGAGCCTTTTCTATAAGTCCTCTTCTCTCTTATTTTCTCTAGTTCTGAGTTTGGATGTTGCAAGAGCAGATTATTCTTTACTTTGTAACTCATTTCTCATGAGTACTACAAATTTGTAATGTAGATTTTCCTTATTTTTCAATAGAAAGTTATTTCCTTCACCTTATTTCTTTGTTATTTAGTGTTGGTTGTTAGTTACATGATAAAATTTTGTGTTATCCTTTATTTTATCAAATTCCTTCGATGTTGAAATCAAAGAATTTTATGTCATAGTGAAGGTTTATGTTAGTGATCTCTTTCTCTTGCATTTAAATTTGTGAAAACATCACTATTTTCCTTCAGTTAAAGCATTAGAACAGTCAGAGCCTTACATAGAATTATTTTTGCAGACATAAATCTTTGTGTTGTGAAATTATTAAACTTTCTTGATTTTTTTGTGAGTTTTCTCAGATTTCAAATCATATCTTTAGTTGGTGAATCACCATTTCTAGTTTTTTAGTTTTTGCTTCAAAACCAGTGTTACAAGAAAATCCAAAGGGAACCAACCCAAAACCTGGAGGTCTATTCTCACCATAGGATACCTACAGCCTGAGAATAGTCCCATGTGCACAAGATTTATTGAGTTTTTCAACTTATCTTCGGGTGCAAATCCTTGTGTTAACAAGACCTTCTCTTGGGGGTTCTGATTTTCCATGAGATCATCTAAGCCTAAGTTTGGAAAAAAGACTAATGTTTTGCTTAAATGAGAGGTTCGTATTGAGCATACATGTTTGGTTTATTCAATGGGATGTCTATAAAATTGTGTTACCAACTTGTTCCTATTGTGGTACTACCTTAGGATACGTCTTCTAATGTGCTTTGAACTATGATGTCTAAGTTTGAAATAGCGACATGTAGACCTTCTCTCGAGGATTCTGATTTTGTGTAAGATCATCTAGAGAAGTTAAGATCATGAAAAAGGGGATATTTATTACCACACAGGTGGTGGTACAATATGGGCCTTCTAGCCACAATATCAGCTTGTTCCTCTTCTTCGTCTATGATATATGTCGTGTTTCTCCACTGGTTTGGTGTTTCTTTTGTTTCAAAAGTGAAGCTTCTCAAACTACTAATTATATCAGTTTTTTCTCCTTTAATGAGTTCAAAGTTTGGTTGAATGATAGTGGGAATAAGGTTGAGTTGTTCAACAGGAATGATTGGTCTCCAAATGATCATGTGGCGTTCAATTTGTCAATTTATCTTGCTTAAGTGAGTTTCTTTTACCACAAACACTTGTCTTGATTAAGTTCAAAATAGATGTCTATGTCAAAAATATCATCAATTCCACAAAGTCCATTTCGTGAAAAGGATGAAGTCAAGGGCATAGTTACCTAGGTTAACTTTGGGAAGTGTGGATTGAGATATAAACCAAAATATTTAGAAGTCTCTAAGAATAAATTCTTAGGACAAGCATTAATATGAAGGTTTTGTCAAAGGGTATCCATACTTAGACCAAAGGGTTTGAAATTTTGAAAAGACTTTGTTGATGTTTGTTTGCAATGTTTTGGAACCAAGCAAAGCGTTAAACTAACTCACAAGCATTTACCACCTTAGGTTCAAAAGATACTACTTGTTGAATCCCCACTTGGATTTCTCCAAACACTAAGATAATGTGAATAGCTAGAGAATTGGTGACACTGGCTCCCCTCCACGACACACACTTCTCGGGACCACCAAATCTCAAATCCTTAAGATCCACAGATCCAAATAATTTTTCTATTTCTACAATGAATAATAAAATGTGGGGTGGCTTCAAAACGACCGTTCTTGCACCAACAAGCATAAAGGTTTTTTGGCCTCTAAACAATTGGTTCTTAGTAAGGAGTTTCATTCAAGGTGGCCATACAAGCGACAAGATTAGCTCAAGATTATTTCAATCGAGAGGCCTCCTAGTCCCTTCCTAAGAAAGGATTTTGACTTTTCACGTTGACACTAGGGGTGGCACTTATCAGCATGACACATTCACACTTGTTGCTTAGGACTTTCATCACAAATACATTTTTTATATAGTGGTTCAAAAGAGCTTGGATTTAGCTCGTTACTGCTTGGGTCATTCCCACCTTTCGAAGTGGGGTGGCAGGCCCTCTAAAGATAGACAAAATTAAGGAAAAGCGTTTGTTGTTTGATCTCCCAGATTGCATGAAGCAAGGAGAGATCAGACACAACACTTTTTCCTCACACTAGCATGGGGCTCATTTTAATCCAAATCGAAATATGTGGGTGATTATACAAAATGCCAAAGGAATGCTTTTAATTCTCAAGATCGACGAGTGGCATGAGAGAATAGCATACAAATTCAATGATGAAAATGTAAATCACAAGACATGGAAAACACTTGTTAATTTTAACCCTCAAAGCAAAGGCAAGTTTATTTTAAGCACCGAATGAAGTTTTAAGTTGTATTGTTCAATTCTAAACCCAAAGTAGCTCATAATGGAGTGAGGGTTCATTTTAATGTCGTTTGAGCGTTCATTTTAAAACCCAATTGAAAACTAGTGTGGTCCTAAAGCATAAACTAAAAAGCATGATAAATGGGTTATAATTGCCCCAAAAGTGTCGAAACACTTGTTACAATTATAAGATTTAAAGGCAAGAATGCTTCTTCACTTTGAATTTTATCGTTCAACCTGCAAAACCCAGTTAGCCTAAAAACCAGAACAAAATGTCAAAGACTTGTTAGTGATCAGATGAAGTAAAAAAATTAAAGCAAATGCTAAAAATCACACTTTTTTTGCTTACCAGACAAAAGCGTCACTATTTACGATAGCATCGCCATAAATCAAATGAGCGTCACTCTGGTGAAAAATAAGATCGCTCTACAAAAAGACAGTGATGACGATAACGTTGCTATTTGGTGGCATCACCATTTTCAAATTCTCGATACCTCTAAAAAGTATTAGCGTCACTGTTTATTTTAATTAGTGCTAGTGTATTAATTAGGCGTCGTCGTATAAAATGGAAATAACATCGCTATATGGTGACGCTTTACAAAGGCGTCACTAAAATCTCCTAGAGTGTCGTATTTGCAAAAACCAGAAAAATGGGCTTCAAGAGAAAAATTCGTTAAATATGATTGGTTATGCCCTCCCTCTAGCACCAAAATGTGACCAACAAATTAGTATGGGCTGACTACACTTGATCCATGAGGATACGAAGTACAGTTATGCCACTAAATGTCAATCCCAATAAGATCATTCAATTTATGCAAAGATAAAAAGCCATTAAAACTACCATATTAAATCATGAAAGCTTGATAAAACCTCTAATATAAGACATTGAAACTTATCCTATTGGGGGAGTGGTGTCGCGTTGATGTGGAACGACGACCTTTTCCCAATCCTGTGGATAAATGAGCTCGTTTCAATCAATTTTATTGAGGAAAACTAATGAAACCATTGCGATATGTGTGATGAAACATGATTTAAATGCTAAACTAACATGATGCAAGCTATTTTAACATGATTTATGCTAAGATAGTCAAGATATGTGAGTGCAAAGCTAATCTAAATGGATTTTAAGCTAAAAATCTTGAAACCCTAATTAATAAACAAGCTACCTGAATGCATCTATGTTGCCATGGAAGCCATTGATGGAAGTTAAGCTAATTAATGCAAGTAATTAAGCTAAAATGATACTAAGTAAATACTAAATATAAGTGTGAGTGTGTGTGATTTTAGCAACATGAGTTTTCTCTAAAACAAATGGATCCATTTGTCTCCAAATAGTGACCTATTTAAAAGAGAGCAAAGGAGAAATGGAGGGTTGAGATCAAAAAGGTTAATCAATGGTCAAGCATGGAAGAAGTTGGAGGCATGGATCATGGATTCTCATCAACAAATGAGAATCAATGATGAGATTTAATTAAGGGTTCACCTTTGTTCAAACAAACACACTTTTAACTTGCACAAGAAGTCATAAGATAACTTGCACAAGAAGTCAAGTAAGCTTGTTATAGAAAAGGAATATTCCCGTTTTTCAAATGAGTGAGGAGAAGAGAATATTCTTTGGAAAATTCTATGGGTGATGGAAAAAGATATTTTAGCAAATTAAAACAAAGTTTAATTGTGCAAAAGGGAAAGGAGTATTCCATGGGAATATGCCTTTTGGAGGAATGTGCAAGGGAGGAATATTGTCTTGGAATATTCCTTTGCAAGTGGGGGGAATTAGATTTAATTAGTAATTGATAATTAAATAAAGGTTTAATTATGCAATTAGGGGAATTTCATGATATTCATTCAATAAGGCGATTTAATGAAAAGGGGGAAAGTGAAATGATATTTAATTAAATAACTTAGGGTTATTTAATTAAATAAGAAGACTTAAGGATTTAAATTAAATAATTTGATGTATTTAATTTAACAGGATGAAGTGTTAGCATGAAAGGGGGTGAAATAACCTGATTAAATTAATTAGGTTAATAGACACGAATGATGCACTTAATTAAATAGCTAGGTAAATATAATTAATTAAGCGAAAGGAGGATGGGTTTTTAGGAGGAAATGATGTTAGTATACCCGATTTGAGTGCTTGATATCATTCAAGACATTTTTAAGTGTCTACACTTATATTGCTCTGTGCTAGCATCAAAATAAAGAATAATTCCAAATATAAATCCCCTAGATAAGATTATGAGCAATCTTGCATCCATCCTTATTGAAAACCACTTATACACTAACATCATTATATTTACTCATATAAAGAAGGTTCCTTGACAACCCCATAATGTGCAAAATATATTTACTTATAAGAAGGGTCATTGTTTATCCAAAGACAAGTGTGACTATCTCATTTAACGATAATGAGACAAGAGTATTTCCCATGTACACTCATCCACTATTAAAACTCTCATAAACTAAGAATAACTCCTTGTTGGGAGTCGTGTAAAAATAGGCTTGGTAATCAATAAGTTAGCTACCCCCATGTGTGTGCATAGCAAGACCTACAATAAAGGAACCACCACCATCATCATTCAATGCTCTTGATTCTATCTCATTATCTAAATCCTTGTTTGCTTTCTTTTCTTTATAGTCCTTTTAAATACACACATTATTGTTGTAATTCCAATATTTCACCTTAGATTTTATAGGATATTTGTATAAACCTTTAGATTTAGCATGCTTGTCTTTTTTCTTCTTCTCGCCCTTGTCTTTGGAATGCCTTCTAATGGACAATGTACCTTTAATGAATTTAGACTTTTTATGCCTCATATTCCTAGAGATCAATGCCCCCATCACCTCATCAAGCTTCAAGTTTGAAACAATGCTAGTAATTACCATCACTAGGTTTTCCCAACTATCAGATAAAAAAAGAAGAGAGATATTCAATATTTGGATGCCAACTAGGTCAGCGTGATGTTAAAAGAATTTAGGTGTTCCATCTTTAAATCATCAACTATTGTTAGAGAATATAACTTATTTGACATAAAAATCTTGTTCATGATGGAATTTGTCTAATATAAATTCCCCAAATTATTCCTAGAGTTTATTTATGGTGTTCTCTCCCAAAATATAAGGAGCATTGAATTTGCAAGGAAAATTTGAACAAAACTCCTTTCCTTTTTCCCAATAATGATTCAGTCTTCATCTTTCATGCTAGATGGTAAACTATAATAAATACCAACCTATCTTTTTTTTGTGAGAAAATGTTCCATATTGAGCTTCCAAAGCTCCAAGTTTGTTCCATAGAACCTCCTCTACCTCCATTCTAAAAGTTATTGTCATATTTTTTTCCTTACAACAAGATCAGATTCAAAAAACTCTCATTCAAACAATAATTAATATGAAAATAGGCCCTACTCCCATGGATTTAACAAGTTTTCCAACCTATGATATCCAAATTAAAGAAAATATGCAAAAACAATTTCCTACTTAATCTCGCAAGGAGAGTGTTATAAGTCATCAAATCTAACTAAATCTTACTAGCATTCCAACACGGTAACAACAATTAAAATAACCACAAAATATAGTGAAATTGATATACCTTAGGAAAATTGTTTTGCCAAAATATCTCAAACTTCAAAGTGTCAAAACCAATATATTATTATTATTTTTTTGGCAAATCGCTATCAGTAAGGATAGCACTCATTCTATTGCTTTGCGAACATGATTACATATTTTAGATTAAACCCAAGTCCCACTATCACCACCTTTTGTGGATGATCTAAGCAACATATGGTGTTTCCTAGCCAAAGGTTTCCTTCTTTTGACCTTAGTCCAATTGTTGTCACATTGAGAAGAGTCCATAATGACGTGCTTTGCAACTACTAGGAGGATCTTCCCCCCCAAATCACTTGATAAAGCATCAAGAGAAGCTGAAAGCATGGAAGATTCGCTACCTTTACAATTTGTGGAAGTTGTAGCCTTTGCAGGCAAGACAAAAGTGTGATCCTGAGGAGGGGGAGGAGAGCTTTCCTTTGGAGACATAGAGTGATGCACGATATCCTTTGGTGGATAGGGAGGAATGATATAATGTTGAGATTCAACCCCTATACACCATGTCAGCTTGCATGTTGAGTACCCTAGATCGCGTTGCAAATGAAATTTGGAGGAGACATGATCCGTTGAGAAGCATTTCCTGCACCTAAATGCAATTTTTTTTGTAATCGATTGGTTGCCTCCTGCACCTGTTACCCACCTTTAGCAAAATCTCGGCAGGGAGGCCATTGGCTAGATTCATTTCAACACAAATGTGTGCGCATGTAGAGTTTTGATAGTTGATTGTTTCCTCAGAAGAATAGTGGTACTTTCTGAGGCTATTACCAATAGCCGTCAAACAATCTAGTTCCCAAAACTGAATGGGAAGATACGATAGTTTTACCCACAAAAATGCAAAGAAGAAAGTTTCTGGCTGATCGAAATCGAGAAACCAGGGTTTCATGCACAACAAATCACCTTGATAGACCCACAGACCATTTTCCAACACCAACTCCTTGTCCTCATGCGAATCGAACTCTAAAATAAAGAACCTCTTTGCACAGGGATAAATGCTAATTTCACCTTCCAAGTATTCCTTCCAATTTTCTGAAACCCAAGTGTGGAGATCGCAAAGCTTCAGCTAGGTCTTTGTAAATCGACAAATCAAAGCATGGTTGGATAAAAATCCCTCCCTGTCCAGTGCCAAACAATCCAAACAGACTTCTGGCGTTTTGAAAGAGGGACAGATAGGGAAATTCGTGCACATTGATGTGACGCTATTATTTGCAGCATCGACACACTGGTTCGAGAGAGGAACCCTGCCTCCGGCTGTGGTTGAGCCGTGCCCTAACCCGCGGTTTTCTGTCGCACGCTTTTGCTTCAAATCGGATGCCCTAACGATTGTGGCTTTCAAAACCTGGGCATAGTCTACACCCCGAGCCCTTGTGCCAGAGGGCGACACCATTCTTCTACCACCAGTGCCATTCAAACGAGCATTGGAAGAAATAGAACCATCAGAAGAAACAAAACCAAGGACGGGATTCGTGAGCGACATTGGGAGTTGCAGAAGTCGCGCATCTCTCGTCTATTTCGAAACCAATATATTATTATTAACTACAAGTCACATACAATATCAAGCTTTAAGCTTTACAAGAGACCAACACTTTGAGCCTAAAGGAATAAAATGGACATCATAAGTTTGTACCCAAGCACTATATATATAGACCAAGGAGACTTTGGAAACCAAGAATGATTTTCCAACACTATTATATTAAAACCATAAGATATATACTAGTCAAGGTGGTCTACATTCAACACATACAAACTATTTGCATAAGTAACTCCCTCACAAATAGAATGTAACCCATGTTTTACTAGTTTGAATCTTAAGACCAAGTGGGTTCAAAGTAAATCCTAAGTGATCCATGTAGGCATAATTATTATTAGTTACACACCTCTTACACACACTAAAATGGTTAAAAATGCTAGTCATAATATACTATGTGATCCCCTAATTCAATAATTTCTTACATCCATCACATGATCAATGACACATGATAGAAAGTGTTATCAATGGAATCTCCATCTAATGGGAAATCCTTTTCCATGTGGGCATATTATTTACAATATTACAAAATATTAAATAATTAGATTAGACATAAGATTTGCAAGGTGTACAATACACCTAATCCCCTATTCCTAAAAAATATCATGCCTAGTTTTATCCCCACTTTGTCATGCCTTTGTCACACCACCAAATCATTCCATGATCAAGTATATAAGCATGTGGTAATTCACATGCTCATTTCAACAATACCCCTACTAAGGTGTCTCTTTGAGTTTTGATGTGTTCCTTTGAAATGTACATAAGAACATCTTAAAGGGGATATTGAAATGCACAATTGTTCCATCTAATATCACTTCCAAAGAGTAAACTTCAATATTGCAACACATACTTCAAGATATAAACCAAATCTCACATACAGTTCATGAGTTACCACCTCCCTACATGATTGAGGAACATGGGCCATTATACATTGTTGTTATGTACGGGGACATTAAATTTAAAAGAGTATCAGTAGATAATATATCTAAATTAAATATTTATAGTGAGAATTTTCTAGATGTGATCCAAATTAAATACTCTAATATCCTTAAATTCAAAGAATCTATTAAAGGTTTTAACAATGTGATATAGAAATGCCTTGGTTCTATCACTTGGCTAATCACTCTAGGACTCATTAAACTTATCTCACCATTCAATGTGATGCTTGGAAGCCATTCTTGTAGGGAATCCATGGATTCGTGAATGGTTTTTGTCTCACCTATACTTCATCACAATCTCAAGATTATCCATAATAACAACATACATGTAGTGACAACCAATAATTTAGACCAATCTTGTTAAATGATTAAAACAAAAAAAAGAATTGATATCTCCAACTTGATTAACTACATTCACGATACTTCAAAAAACCATCTTTGACCACTTGTACATCATACCAATTTAGAGAATGACTAAAGTTCTCTAGATTTTCAATTATTTTCATAAGATAAATGATATGATGAAAACCAAAATTCTTCACCTTTAACCATAAATAATGATATGCATGACAAATCACCCTTGGATTCTCAAGTGGACAAATGTTTTGTTCTAATGGATCCAAAACTAGCCTTCATTTTGAATCACTCATTCTCATCTAAGTTGGCCATGCAATATGGAAATGAATATGACATTTATAAAATCTTGGCTAAAAGGTAGAGAGTTAGGTTTGAAATAAGGCTTCATCAAACCTATCAAAATACTTAAAATGAATAATACTTAGGGAATCGGTTAATATGCCAAGGCATCATTCTATACATTAGTATCAATGTTTCCTTATATTGATTGAATCCTATAGCATGAGATCAATCACACACAATGCAAGAATCAATTCCCAAAAGTTAAAAATTCAAATTCAAATATGTCAACTCCCATCTATTTCATTATTTTCCATGAGTTAACCTGGTACGTGCATTTCACATGATTATTGCTATGTTTTGGAATGTGAAGGCATTAATTATGCATTCATTATGAATGAATATGAAAAACAAATCCTATGCATTACAAAGAAGAACCACTATATGAATCTTTTGATTTGGAGCACTAAAAGGAATCTAATTTGCACTATCTAGATTATTATCTTTGATCATTTCCACGGCTATAAAGTTGGTCTAGTCAAAGGGATAAACCTAGATCTTGTGACCTGATGATCTCCCCAAGGTATCTTTAAATTGTCAACCCTTAACAATTAGTAAAATGCATTGATCATACCAAACCAAGGATCAAAAGTCACATTTCACTAGATCAGATCATAAGCTGTAAGACAAATCTACACTGCATGAAAGTGTACCATAACCATAAGATTGTCATATGTAAAAAGTAAAAAATTATGAATACTAACCCCCTATCCCCATGCAACTGCTTAAGTCCATTTTCTACTTAAAAATAAGCCACTAGAGTATTCCCATGATTTTTTTATTTGATAATTTCAAATATTTTTTTTGTTTTTATGTAGCAACTGCTGCCCATGAATTAAAAATAAGTTATGGAAAAAAAATGCCATGTGGCTCCACAATTTTTTTTGCCTCCTTTATATTTGCCTCCAATTTTCACTCCACTTTTTACTTGCACAAAATATTATTAAAATTGTTCATTTCATTATTTTTTTTTGAACACAAAAATTTGAGGTAAACAATTAAGGATGTTCTTCTAGGAAAAATGCATTGCATTAATTAATTGCATAAACTCATGATGCAAATATGCAATGTACACTCATGATGTAAATATAGGCAATGGACAACACATTCTTCACTCTCATACTATTATCTTCACAATTAGAGAAAATAAATAATAATTTTTTAAAAAGTTACATAGCTGAAAAAAATTAATTTAATTTGGCTGCTTAAAAATAAGTAGGAAAAATAAATATTGAGGAGAGCTCTACAAATTGCTCCTTAAAATGTTGAGTAGTGGCTACTAGCCAAAATAAGCTAAATAGTTGCATGAGGACGTGCTCTAAAACATTTTCAAAATAAAAAAAATCCATTTTCAATTTTGAAACAAACATGTTTTTGATGTAATTTTAAAATCTATTCTTCACCATAATCACTAGGATTAAGTACCCCAACTAGAGTGCGGTCTCATGGACGGGCTTGGGGATCTCTTTTCATGGAGCAAGGGGTCCCATAAAGGAAAAAAAATGCTAGAAGATTAATTTGAATCTTTTCTTGAAAAATAACAGCCCCTATCTTTTAGGATTGCAAATTTTAGCTAGTGAAATTGAGGCGGGGCTAGAAATTGTCCCTACAATGTAGAAATCTTTTTGCCACTTGTGTATCACCTAAAATTTTAAATTCATATCAAAAAATAAAAATGAGAGAACTTTTATTTATTTATTACTTTTTATCAAAGTACTCAAGTTTATTCCTTAAATTTTGGAGTTCAAATTTTTAAGCTAAATTACACTATTAAATTCATGGGACCTCCAGTTTAAAATATTTCTAAAAAATCTCAAGAGGGGAAGCCCCCTCCATGAAACCTTACCCTCACATTTATGAGAGACATTTTTACAGTTAGGAAGATTTTGTGTAAAGAAAAACTCTTAAGTAAAAATTGGGTGGTAGTTTTTTTATCACAATAAAATTAAGTAAAAAAGAAATAATCTAAATTTACTATTTTATATTATTTTTGGGAAGATAAATATGAAGCTAATAGCATTCAATTAGGGTTAGGATTAGAGAAAAAATGATGAGAATAGACACCAAAATAACTCTCGATGCATTTTATATGTATTAATATATATATGCCAATTCTAAATAACATTTCCAAATTCATTATTACTTTAATCTTAATTGATTTATACTTAATTGCTTGCATTGTGATGTGTGGATAAGGGAGAGGACCCAGTAGTTGTGCACCCTAACTTCGCGCTTCTAATTATCCTACGTGGAAATTTCAAATCACTCCCAATTTTTTACAACAACTTACTTGGCAAGTCCCATGCTTATAATTAGGGTTTCAGGGCCACACCATCAAATATGATGCCACATCAGCATGCTTTTTGGCAAGGTGTCCAAAAAGGCCCAAAAAAAAGTGAGACAAATACTTGTGCATTCACAGCATGTTTTATTGAGCGTTGATGTGGAATCACATGATTGGTTGCTTTTTAGATCAAAAGAATACATTTTGTTTAATTATGAATAGTTATGTCACAACTATTAGTCCAATATTGATAAAAATATTGGGCATTATATAAACAACTACTATCACAACTATTGAAGCATGCTCAGGTATTGTGTCCTCTCCCCTAGACAGTACGCTACAATACTGGCTCGGCTAATTAGTTTTGAACTAGTCTACAAGTACTGATTAAACAATAATTAAACAATTAACACTCTCATTTGACTGTAGTGATACGGCAGATTTATTCGTTTTTAGCCCGAGAAACCCCTCCGGATCATCTGATAATACCCAAGACAAGAGGGCGTGGGCGAAGAGAGAAAAAACAGCAGAGAGTGGTGATATGGCATACGCCTTCCTCTGTAAATCTTCCTACGTCATCGCTACACTACTTACTAAAAGCTTCACGCCGTTAACGCCTCTTGCTATTTCTCTTGCTTTTCTCATTGATAAGCGTTTTCTTCACGTCTCCTGCAAACACATCAATTGACGGACTTTCCTCATCAAAAATCCTGTCTTTCACCTTCACTACTTTCTATATGTGAGTAATGATCTTTCCGGCATTTTTGTTAAATTAATGTACAAGTGGGCTAAATTAGGTTATGCAGATTCCAGGTTAATGTGATTTCTTATTGTTATCCCTATATGGGCAGTTTTGATATTGGGAGTAATTGTAATGCTTATGTTTTTATTGGCTGGTTTGCTTATCTGGTACATCCCCGGGTTATATCCACGAGGTATAATGTGACAGGCAACCTTATTGCCAGTGATTTGGAGAGATGAAACGCTTTATGATTTTATGTTGTTTTTTTTATTGCATTTAGTAAGTTCCCCTTGCGGCATTTTATTAGGGTTCTATGCCATCTCTCAAAGTTAACTGGAACTTCCATCAGGTAAAACAAGCCAGCAGCCAAGGCGAAATATTGAGTAGAAAATACAATTTTTTAATAATTGAAAATATAAGTCAGAGAGGAAATAGGATAATGTACTGGTCCCTTGGAGGGGGCACTTCAGCAATTTTATCAGCAGGCGCAGAGGAAATTTTGGAATCTAAGGTATAGTATTTCCCCTTTTTTAAACAAAACTGGGATGTTTCCTGGAGGTTCCCTAAATTTTTGCCAAAATTGGAATGCCCTGGCGACTCTGGGCTGTTAAGGTACCCCCCTACGCCAACAACTCTTTAAACAGCGAAAAAAAAAGACATTCCAATAAAGAAAATGTGGGAAATCTTCCTGGGTCCCATGGAGGGGGGCTTCCCAAAAAATTTCAGTGGGTGCTGTTGAGATTTTTTAGGAATATTTTAAAGCTGGCGGTTTCATGAATCCAATTTTGCAATTCAGCTTATGAGTTTGAGCTTTAAAATTTAAGGAATGAACTGGAGTACTTTGATAAAAATTAATAAATAAAAAAAATTTTTCTCATTTTTTTTTTTTTTTAAGAATTTAAAATTTTAAGTGATAGACAAGTGGCAAAAGAATTCCTAAGTTGTAGGGGCAATTTCTAAGGGTACAGTCCCATGGAGGGGGGCTTCCTAAAAAATTTCAGCGTGCTGCTGAGATTTTCTTAAGAATATTTTAAAGATGGTGGTCCCATGAATTCAATTTTGCAATTCAGCTTAAAAGTTTGAGCTCCAAAATTCAAGGGACGAAGTGGAGTAATTTGATAAAAAATAATAAATAAATAAAAATTCTCTCATTTTAAAAGTTTTTTTTAGGAATTTAAAATTCAAAGTGATAGACAAGTGGCAAAAAAAATTCCTAAGCTGTATGGGCAATTTCTAGCCCCACCTCAATTTCACCTGCTGAAATTTGCAGTCCTAAAAGGTAGGGGCTGCTATTTTTCAGAAGAAGATTCCAATAAATCTTGTAGCATAATTTTTTTTGCTTCATGGGACCGCTTGATCCATGAAAATAGAAGCCCAAGCCCCCCCATGGGACCATACAGTAACCCCACCTCAATTTCACTCGCTGAAATTTGCAGTCCTAAAAGGTAGAGGCTGCTATTTTTCAGGAAAAGATTCCAATTAATCTTGTAGCATATTTTTTTTTTGCTTCATGGGACTGCTTGATCCATGAAAATAGAAGCCCAAGCCCCCCCATGGGACCATACAGTAATTGAGATCATGCTTACTTGGGAAACTGAGAGTGAGTTAGCCTTCTAGATTTAGTGAAGCCGAACTGACAGTGGTGACTTGGTGGAATTTGTCTCATGTGGTTCCAGTACATTCATACCAGAACTGGGAACATGGGAACACTGTTTCTACTAAGCAATTAAATGTGATTCTTTGCGAAGGCTATTTTTGAACAACATCAACGCTTGTCCTTCCTCAAACAAAATCTAATTGAACCAAAATGCATTCACAAGAAAAATGATAAACATCAACTCCTTGGCATCCATTTCGCTTTGCAAAAGCAAGAATGTAGACAGGAGGGCATTCCTGTTTAGAAGCAAGGAATAAAATACATAGCCATTTATGGAAGTTGGCAACCTTTTGATTTCATCTTATTGGTGGGGTTTGAAAGGTTTATTCGAATGCTAGCTAAGAGCCTTGTTCTGGATGGAAGGTTAACTCAATGTTAAACTACTAAAGCGTGGGAGTCCAACAATAAGAAGAGATCCTTATCCTATGTTATTTGGAGGAAATATAGTGGAGTCTTAGACTATACAAACTCATATTAAATGAGTTTTGCCAAGATCATAATTTAATCCTATGCCCATTTTTATATTTTTGGTAGAAATATTTAAATGTTCATGTTTTTGAAATTCAGCATCTCTTAAAGTTATTTTAGGTATTCTTAATTTATTTGTATTTTAAAAAATTTAACTATTAATTTTTAATATGTTATTTTTTGCTGTTACTCGCTTTGTCCCAAAACTCTAGTTTTTCTTAGGTGTCCTCAAAATTCTAATTTTTCTTTAAATGTCCCCAAAACTCCGTTTTTTTAGCTGTCTCTAAAACTTGGAGAAGTGCTGGAAACTATATAAATTTTTTTAGCACCAATTGAATGTTACCATTTGGCAAAAACAATTGCAAAGATGTCTCTATAGGAATTGCAAATTTCCCGCTTCCCATGTAAATGGTAGTTTAAATTCTTCTTTCATAAAAATAGCCGTTCCACATTTTTTCGTGTATAGATTCTAAATTTTGCAACTTTACAATGAAATGAATCCCATGGGATTGCAGGTGTAGTAGAAATAGCAGCAGCAACCTTTCCATGGGGTCCACTATAAGAGAATTTGACCGGTCAAAGTTAGCAGTTAACTGCAGCTAAGTAAGGCGACCAGGCCAAGCATAGCTAACATAAAGCAATCGGGCCACACATTGTGACATACATGACATTTATGCACAAGTGAAGTTAAAACTAGTTAGCGTTTAGCTAGCTTCTAGGTTAGTTAGTATTCAGTTAAAATTCCATGTAGTTAAGTCAGTAGTTTGATGGTCTGCCAGTAAGCATCCTCATCTTCTTAATTTAGTAGATTGAGGGGGATTGATGAATCAAATAAGATAACTACCAATTAATGTCAACTTCTCCCCATTATCCTCCTTTGTTATAAGAAAAGTATATTGTAATCATCTCTCACAATGCATTTTTGGAAGAACAAATTTCCTTGGTTGGCTTTGGAAAAGTTGAAGGTCCCTTTGTGAGATTGCTTCACTGAATTGCTTTGGTTATTCTACGTGATTGTTTGCAGTTCAAACTGTTGTATTTTTCTTTACATTTTATTACTGGATTTATGTCATAACCCTCAAAATTATGAATATGTAATTGACAACATTAGAAAAAATTGTTCTTATAATTTATACCAGCATAAGCTCTATACAATCTATTTCTTGACTATAATGGATATAATTAAATAATGAGAGATTGAAATATTTTTTATTATCCTTAAAGAACGATTTTGTAAGCTTATAAATAATGAAATAACAAACTTCAATTAGAGTTTAGTTAGCGACCTCAAGTCTTTGACAAATCGATCATGGATCGATTGTGCTAAGAGACGCGATTCTAAAAGGGTGGTGACTCCTCTGAACGATCAACAAGCAAGGTAGGGTCACTCCCCTACAGGCCTTTAAAACGACTCTCAAGACAAAGCAGGGGCAATCAATCAATCATCGTGGGAATACAGGAGACAATAATGAGTTACAGATAATACGTGGGAGAAACCAGCGCGCCGAACAGAGGTAAGTGTCCTCACCGACTGGTAAATCTTTGAGGATTATGAAATCAGAATGTATTACTAAGACAATGGGTTGGAATATAATAACTAACCCCATATCTTTCGAATTCAATATCAGTAAAGCTTATAACATTCTAATCTGTGTTGAATGACGAATTCGACTAAATATAATATGAAAGTAAATGCACAAGACACATTGCAATCATTAGATAAATATATACATGTCAACATATTGAGTTCATATATACAACATAAATGAATAACTAATTCCACATCTGAAGGTTAATGGATAATATTTCTCAATGTCACAATAATGTTGCTTACAACAATTATTGTGCCTTATTAAGCTATTATGACTTTTACTATGAGAATGGATTTTGGGCCAAAATCCCTTTCGCTAATACCCATTGAGGATAGGAAGTTTGTGGAGGGAAAGGCTGGTAATTCGGTCAATTGAGGGATGGTCCCAAGACGGGTAGGAAACCTTGAGGGAGTCCACTTGGAGACCGTTCACGTGCCCTTGGCAAAATAATTCTTCCATCTGCCGACAAGGTTAGGAAAGAGGAAAAGGCGAAGATCTATTCCGATCAAGAGTAATAAGTCATATCAGATTATGATGTGTCCTATGCACTAGATGATAATGCATTTATCTTATTCTTAAAATGTTCAATCTGGAATTGTCTAATTTAATTTGGATTAAGGAACTATGTATATTTGTTGGTAATGCATGATGTGTGTAGGTCCTCAAGGCAATTTACATGTGCAAAATTAAGTATTGGTAAATACAAATTCTTGATCCTAACTTATGCATATTCTGTTTCTAGGATAATTTTAATAAGGGGACATTACAATTGGTATTAGAGCATAATCCTGCCATCTTGTACGCGGGGGAATGCAAGCCCACTGAAAAAAGGGATCCATGGCTGAACAATTGTCCAATGAACTAAGGGCCTTTATGGAACAAACCAATCAAACCCTCGTGAACCAAAATAAAGGGTTAGAAAAGGCAAACCAAGCACTCATCCAAACTTTGCAAAATATGGAAAACTCAATCAACAACCTGAAAAATAATCCCTCAAATGGGAGAGATGTAAGTTCAAATCATTCAGAGGCTAATAATGGGCCATTCACACCTAGAGTTCCCAAACCCCCCTTCATAACCAAGGAGAATGGTCCTAGAAGGGAGCAGGAGATGGATCCAACACCAAACAGCACTGAGGAAATGATTGGAGCATATAACGATCTTGAACCTGAGCTTAGGGAACTTGTATCATTTAGGGAATTCTGTGAAGCCAAAAGACATGAAGCCCCTAGGCAAGGAAAGAAGCCACCAAATAAAGACTTGAAGCATAAAGTGAATAAAGTAACCTTTCCTAACTTTGATGGCTCAAACAAAATCACCGCCCATGCTTGACTGCAAAAGCTAAACACCTATTTCACCCTCAGCCATGATAGAAGAAGATGCACTTCAATTTGCTATCTTACATTTGGAAGGTTTAGCCCACGAATGGTGGCACCATGGAATACTTACCCAAGGCCACCAAAATATAACCTCCTATGAAAAACTTTCACAAAAACTCATTAAGAGGTTTGATAGGAAACATCCTTAAGAAGATTTTAAAAGGCTTACTCAACTAAAACAACAAGGAACAGTAGAAAACTACATAACTGAATTTCAGAAAATCTCAGTTCGAGTTTCAGGGATTGGGGAAGATAGACTCACATACCTTTTTGTGGAGGGACTTAGAGAGTCACTTAGAGGGCTAGTAAGTGCTCTTAACCCACTAAACCTTGAGGATGCCATAGAAAAAGCCTTAAGGCTAGAAACTTCAGCAACAAGTCCTAAAATTACAAACAACTATAGCAAGCATTCTCACAAGAAAGATAATCCACACCGCAATCCCCTCACCAAAAGAGAATTAGATGAACTGAGGGAGAAGAATTTGTGCTTCACATGTAAAGGCCCATGGGAGTGTGGGCACACTTGTGAAAAGAAAGAAGACAATAGGAAGAAGAACCCTTGTCGCCATTGCGTGAAAAGAAAGAAGACAATAGGAAGAAGAACCCTTGTCGCCGTTGCAATGCAGAATGGCCAGTTGGGCATAAATGTGAAAAGAGGGGTCGAGCCCACAAGATAGAGGCAACCACCAACGAAGAGACAAAGGAAAATGTATTCAAGAAAGCAAGATATGAGGGAGATGAACATATAACTCTTGCCACAATTACACAAACTTCCAAACACCATCCATTTCGCATTAAGAGTACCCTTGAAGGCCAAAGAGTCATCACTCTTGTGGATAGTGGGGCATCTCACAATTTCATAGATGAAAGATTAGTTGCAAAAAGGAAGTTAAAGGCACAAGAATTCAAGGGATTCACAGCAGCCACAACCACGAGAGCTATGGTCCAGTGCACAAAAGTAGTTCCCCAACTAGAGATGAACTTGGGAAACCATCCCATCAAAGAAGACTTTTATGTAGTACCTCTAGATGCTGATGTAATATTGGGTACCCCATGGATCTATTCCTTGGGATGCTTTATGTTTGATCTTCCTTACTTGACACTTTGTTTTCAACACCAAGGACAAGAAGTTACCTTAAAAGGACTGCCCGATGGATCACCCCAAGTAGTCTCTTGCAAAAGAATAGAAAGAATCTTAAATCGGGGTCAAGGAGAATGGGCAGCACAGTGCATGATATTAGACAAGTCAACTCCTCAAGGAAAAGCCATCCACATTGACATTCAACCTATTCTGGGAAAACACAAGAAAGTTTTTGGTGATATTCCGCTCGGATTGCCACCCAAGAGGGGCTTTGAACATATTATTGAATTGGAAGAAGGGGCGAAACCAGTAATCACCACTCCTTACAGACATCCGCAAAAATACAAGGAAGAAATAGAAAAGACAATTAAAGAACTTTTAGAAATGGGGCACATCCGACCTAGCTCAAGCCCCTTTGCCTCATCAGTTGTGCTTGTTAAGAAAAAAGATGGAACCATGAGAATGTGTATTGATTACAGGGCTTTAAATAAAAAGACTATAAAGAATCGCTTCCCCATTCCTAGAGTGGATGAACTCATAGATGAACTTCATGGTGCCAAGTACTTCTCCAAAATTGACTTAAGATCAGGATACCACGAAATAAGGATGAGGGAGGAAGACATTCCCAAAACCGCTTTCAGGTGCCACTATGGACATTTTGAGTTCTTGGTCCTTCCCTTTGGGTTAACAAATGCCCCTGCTACCTTCCAGTCATGTATGAATCACACCTTCAGAAAATAGTTAAGGAAATTTCTATTAATATTCTTTGATGATATATTAATCTACAACAAAACATGGGAGGAGCATCTTAAACACATTGATGAAGTCTTAGAGATATTGGAACAAGGATCATTATATGCCAAAGCCTCAAAATGCGAGTTTGGTTTAGATGAAATTCTTTACCTAGGGCATAAGATCAGTGCCCAGGGAGTCAGTGTTGATGAAGAAAAGATCAAAGCTATCAAGGAATGGTCAAAACCAAGGACCCTAACTGAACTCAAGGGTTTTGTGGGGCTATGTCACTACTAAAGGCGTTTTGTGAAGAACTTCTCAAAAATAGCCACCCCACTTACAGACTTAACCAAGAAAGGGGCCTTTGTGTGGAATGAAATATCACAAGAGGCTTTCAAAAAGCTCAAGGAGGCAATGTGTACATGTCCTGTCCTAGCAATTC
This sequence comes from Sequoia sempervirens, assembly GCA_007258455.2. Classification (NCBI taxonomy): domain Eukaryota; kingdom Viridiplantae; phylum Streptophyta; class Pinopsida; order Cupressales; family Cupressaceae; genus Sequoia; species Sequoia sempervirens. Next base: position 4,334 of record VDFB02307783.1, on the reverse strand, counting down.
CGGATTTCACTCTACCTTTTGAACTTCAATGTGATGCCTTAGGGAAGGGAATCAGAGCAGTACTTATGCAAAAAAGACATCCAGTAGCTTTTGAAAGCCGCAAACTTACGGAGACTGAAAGGCACTATTCCATTTATGATAAAGAGATGTTGGCCATCATGCATGCCTTGGCCAAGTTCCAACAATACTTGGTTTGTGGGAAATTTAATATCAAGACAGATCATAACAGCTTAAGATTTTTCATGAATCAAAAGGACTTGAACGACCGCCAACAAAAGTGGGTAAGCAAAATACAAGCTTACAATTTTGATATTGAATATGTCAAAGGAACTAATAATGTGGTAGCCGATGCCTTGTCTAGGCGCCCACAAGTAAATACCATCACCAACATCACTGGAAGTTGGAGGAATGATATTATTGCAGAATATACCAAAGACCCTCAGGCTCAAGAAATACTTGAAGGAAATGCACCCAATAGTGAGTATAAGGTAGTGGAAGATATCATCTTGTATAAAGATAGAATATTCCTTGTGCCTCACTCCAAGATAAAGGAGAAAATTTTGAAGGAATACCATGATACCCCTTTGGCAGGACACCCTGGATATTATAAAACTTACAAGTAGATACGAGAAAGATATTCATGGAAAGGCCTCAAAAGGGAGTGGGAAAATATGTTAAAAAATGTATGACTTGCCAGAAGAATAAAGTAGAACTAAACCATCTAGCAGGATTGCTACAACCACTACCTATCCCAGACCAAAAGTGTGAAAGTGTTTCAATGGATTTCATCACTGGACTCCCTAAACTACAAGGAAAGGATTGCATTTTTGTGGTAGTGGATTGATTAACTAAGTATGCTCATTTCCTTCCAATATCCACCGAATACAGAGCACCTCAGATAGCCGAAGTGTTTTTTAAGGAAATCTTCAAGTTGCATGGCTTACCTCAAAATATAGTCAGTGATCGCGATAGCCTCTTCCTTAGCCAGTTTTGCCAAGAACTCTTCCGGCTCACAGGTACTAATCTTACTCCAAGTACTAGTTACCATCCTCAAACCGATGGGCAAACATAAATTGTGAATAAATGGCTGGAAGGATACTTGAGGAACTATGTCACAGGTCAGCAAAACTCTTGGGTCAAATGGTTGCACTTGGGAGAATACTGCTACAACACTACATACCACATGTGCATTAAAATGAGCCCATTCAAGGCTCTCTACGGGTATGAAGCAACTACCTTTGGAAGCTTAGTCATCCAGGATAGCAAAGTGCCAGGTGCCAGAGATTTTGTACAACAAAGCATAGATATAATGAAAGCTCTCAAAGATAATCTTCATCATGCTCAAAATCAACAAAAAATTTATGCAGACTGGAATCGGGTCGAAAGAACATTTGAAGTTGGAGATTTGGTTTTTTTAGACTCCAACCCTACAAGCAATCTTCAATTAAAGTAAGCGGTGTAGAGAAATTAAAGCCTCAATTTTATGGTCCCTACAAGGTCCTAAGGAAAATAGGTGAAGTAGCCTATGAATTGGAGTTGCCTAGCAATAGTAGGATCCACAATATCTTTCATGTGTCCAGACTTAAAAGGGTTCTTAGGCAACAAGTTACTCCATGCGCAGAATTACCACCCCTTGATGACAAGGGTAGACTCGTTTTGGAACCCAAAACTATCTTAAACATGCGAGAGAAAAAGTTGAGGAATAAAACTATTCCCGAATACTTGATCAAGTGGAAGGGGTTACTTGAGGAGGATTCTACATGGGAAAGTGAAGAAATCTTAAAACATCCAAGTTTGAATTTTGCTTGAGGACAAGCAAATTCAGGAGGGGCGGATTGTCATAACCCTCGAAATTATGAATATGTAATTGACAACATTAGAAGAAATTGTTCTTATAATTTATACCAGCATAAGCTCTATACAATCTATTTCTTGAATATAATGGATATAATTAAATAATGAGATTGAAATATTTTTTATTATCCTTAAAAGAACGATTTTGCAAGCTTATATATAATGAAATAACAAACTTCAATTAGAGTTTAGTTAGTGACCTCAAGTCTTTGACAAATCGATCATGGATCGATTGTGCTAAGAGATGCGATTCTAAAAGGGTGGTGACTCCTCTGAACGGTCAACGAGCAAGGTAGGGTCACGCCCCTACAGGCCTTCAAAACAGCTCTCAAGATAGAGCATGGGCAATCAATCAATCATCGTGGGAATACGTGAGACAATAACGAGTTACAGATAATACGTCGGGAGAAACCAGCGCGCTGGACAGAGGTAAGTGTCCTCACCGATTGGTAAATCTTTGAGGATTATGAAATCAGAATGTATTACTAAGACAATGGGTTGCAATATAATAACTAACCCCATAACCTTCGAATTCAATAGTAGTAAAGCTTATAACATTCTAATCTGTGTTGAATGACGAATTCGACTAAATATAATATGCAAGTAAATGCACAAGACATGTTGCAATCATTAGATAAATATATACATGTCAACATATTGAGTTCATATATACAACATAAACGAATAACTAATTCCACATCTGAAGGTTAATGGATAATATTTCTCAATGTCACAATAATGTTGCTTACAACAATTATTGTGCCTTATTAAGCTATTATGACTTTTACTATGAGAATGGATTTCGGGCCAAAATCCCTTTCGCTAATACCCACTGAGGATAGGAAGTTTGTGGAGGGAAAGGCTGGTAATTCAGTCAATTGAGGGATGGTCCCAAGATGGGTAGGAAACCTTGAGGGAGTCCACTTGGAGACCGTTCACGCGCCCTTGGCATAGTAATTCTTCAATCCGCTGACGAGGTTAGGAAAGAGGAAAAGGCGAAGATCTATTCCAATCAAGAGTAATAAGTCATATCAGATTATGATGTGTCCTATGCACTAGATGATAATGCATTTATCTTATTCTTAAAATGTTCAATCCGGAATTGTCTAATTTGATTTGGATTAAGGAACTATGTATATTTGTTGGTAATGCATGATGTGTGCAGGTCCTCAAGGCAATTTACATGTGCAAAATTAAGTATTGGTAAATACAAATTCTTGATCCTAACTTATGCATATTCTGTTTCTAGGACAATTTTAATAAGGGGACATTACAATTTACAAATGTGTCCTATTGCATATTGCCTCCTGACTGCTGATTGTAAAAATCTGATCTGCAGCATATATTTGCAATAATTTCTATTTTAGTTTTCAGAAACAAGGTTTTCTTGATGTGAATCCATGCAAGTCCAATTATAGAACAGCAAGGTCATTTCAGTGGTACCAGATCACTTTTTAGGTATTGTGAGAGAAGCCCCACCACTGGTAGAGTTTTTCTTAGAAGTGGTGACACTATCATCCCTCATTGATCAATATCTTGTTTTATGGGAGATATGTAATATAGAGCTCCCTAAAGACCTATCTTTTCAAAAATATGTCTATTTCTATAAAGAAGATCAGGGCAAGTGGTTTCTACAATTTGAAGAAATTGCTGAGAAGACTATGGCAAAGACGAAAATCATTTAATCCATGATGTTATCAGCAATGATCCAAATATTAGGGAAGATTTTAATGAGCACGAGGTTGGAAATGAAAATGTGGCTGAATGCTTGCTCTATCCCCGTGTTCAGCATTTTTTTACAAAAGCTCTTGTTAGAGAAGTCCTTAGTAAAAAGGCTCCGACAAAGAAAGTTGTGTCAAGCAACTTACCACATGAAATCTATATCATCAGTCCAGTGCCATATTTGAATGATAAGCAAAGAAAAAATTTAGTTTTGTGATAGCAACTTTTATATTTATCTTGGAAATTTGAGCTCCGCTTATGAAAAACATTTTTGCCACATTTTCAGGATTTCTAGGTTGAACATATGCACTAAGTTTGTCTTGAAGTTGAATGGGTATGTCTGAAATTATAAGCAAATTTGTTGGCAGGAAGATCCTTGCAAATCATATTAGAGGCTTTTGGCTATGCTAAAATGAGATCCTTATAATATCGCTCCTTTGTGGTGATCTACTTGTTCAATATGAAACATATTTTCTCTTAGCTAATTTAATTTTGACCTTTAATACTCTAGTTCAAAACTCAAACTCAGCAAAAATTCAACAGCATAAAAAATTGACTAGGACTTGAAGTTGAAATCACAAAAAAAACTCAACAAATAAAACAAATTACATAAATACACAACATAAACTTAAATAATGCACAAAAAACATAAAGGATGAATTTAGCCTTAGAAAACACGTACATCTATTTTGATTATCAATTTGTCTTGAATCGGTTATTACATATGTCATGTCCCTCAAAGGCTCACAATTTTAAAT